>UZAE01001677.1:0-12074 GCA_900617975.1 Rodentolepis nana
AATCAGTCTACTCGCAATAAGAAATATCATTAAGGAAGAACTTGGATATTGTCCTGCAGAACTTGCATTTGGTACAACTCTTAGGCTGATTTTCAACTCCCATGACGAAGGAAATAGAGACTTCCTGTCGTATTCCACCCTGCTTAAAGACCATTTCAGATATATCCGCCTAGTATTTATTTATTTCAAATGGCAGGCGTTTTGATAGATATCATTAGCCATTTAGCTGGCTTCGGGCTTCACAGAGGGAAGGTTCATCAAAGTAGCAGAAAGTCGAGGGGTGGGGAAGAGAAGAGCGATTCACAGATGTAAAAGAGGCAGACAGAGACAAAGGTAGAGAAAAAGGTAAGGTGCGTACTGTGGAAGGGGTCGAATATGACAACCAGTGGGGTCGTGGTAGTTTGAAGTCAGAAGTTAAATGCCGGTTAATAGACTTTTTTGCTGTATGAATATACGTTGTCCAGGGTGCACCACGTGGAGGTAAGTCTATCACGCACTCCATCCGCCTAATATCCACCCGGTTGAATGAGAAGCCAAAACGAATTCATAGACTTATCAACATGCCCCTTTGATTATGTTCGAGTATATGTGGTGAAGAAACCTTTGCACTCAACTTATAACGGACCTTTCAAAGTCCATAAACACACATCCAAATACTTCATTCTTGATCGCAACGGTAACAATAGGTTAAATCCGGCATGTTTACACCTTCATTTTGCATACCCCCACGAATAACGCCAACCCCGCCTACTCTAGCCTTTCCCCTGTTGCATCTGTACCCGTTGCTAAAAAGCGTTCCATCCTCGAAGGCTGCTATGCACACTTCTAATCTTCGATTAGAGGCCTTGACCACAGATACTGCTACTCCTAGCATGCCAAAATCTTGCTTATCTCGACCCAAAGTTTTTCGAAGTCATTGTGGATGAAGGGTTACTTTCCCTCCGACTTACCAATTATGTACTGTAATTACTTATTGGTAGTTTTCATTACATTTTAGCAACCTAAAACGCTCTAGAGGATGAATATTGAGGGGAGCGCAACACTAACATGGTCTGGTCTCCTACACCAAAGCATTCTTGAAGGAGCGGTGTGCCACTCATCCCGCAGGGAGGGTGTGAAATCTCGAACGCAGAGATATCTCACTGTATGGTCAACGTAGCCGAAATTGTATTTAATGACTTAGCTCCGTGTCATTACACACAGCCCAAATAAATGTACTCCACACCAAGATCTGTTCCCCCCTATATCCAAACTAAGCGATCTTATTATGGAAATTACGGGGTGCGTGATAGACTTACCTCCATGTGGTGCACCCTGGGCAACGTATTCTCAAGCAGCAAAAAAGTCTTTTAGCCGGCAGTTGACTTCTCACTTCAAATTACCAGCATCCCACTATATGTCATATTTGACTACTTCCACAGTATTCACCTCACCTTTCATCTACCTTTGTGTCTGTCTCCTTTACATCTTTGAAACACTCTTCTCTTCCCTCCCATCCCCTCTCGACTTTTTTCCATTCGATGTTCCTTCCCCTCTGTGAAGCCTGAAGTCAACTTAAGGGCTAATGATAACTATCAAAACGCCTAACATTTGATATAAATAAATAAACTATGGAAATTACTGAGCATAGGCCAAGGCTTATTCGTGCCGCAATCCGCTAGAGAAGCGTTGAGAGATTTTAAAAGACAATTTTGGATGCCTCTGCTTGACCACCTATAAGGAATAGGGGTTTTGGTAGATTGTCAATTTTTCCCGTTGGTAAATTCCCCATTCAAGTTATCGAAGCCTTTCAATAAGTTGCAACACTCTGAATGTCCGATCTAGATGATTGTTTACTTGGTGTTAATCTGAGGTGGGTTTTAATCCCAGTTTATTATTAGGCGTTCGCTAGGGTTTCCTATCGTAGACTTGGATTAAATAGATGATGAGAACTCTGGCTAGACCTAAGTTCATTTAACTTTGTACAAGTCCGAGTATTTACACTCATAATCCGGTAATTATATGGCCTAGACTTCTTGCACTTACCGTATACAACCAACCCCTATGCAAATTCCTTATTTTCTGCCTCGGGAATCCTAACTGCCCCCAATAATCATTTGATTTTGTGCTAAAGACCGGGATAAGCATTCCAATTATCGGATGATCAAATTTTATTGGTTGTCTGGAATGTGAAATCAATAAACTCCCTTACCGAAATTGAATTCGCTCAGTTCCAGCGTTTTGCTTTTGATAACTCGAACGGGCATACAAATCAGCACCACTGTCATGACAACTGCAGTTTTTGGACAATAAATTAGAAAAAAATCATTTATTACACGACCTTTTGAAATCTCACCTACCATTACCCCTCAATTAGCAAGCACACCAAGTAGATTAATAAATCAACAGGAGTTCGGTTAGATGGAAAAAAATCTGGATGCTGAATCCTACGAAGAATTCAATTCTGTTTCTCGTCTTATCAAACAACAAGGGAACTGAGGGGTGGAGGGAGGCAAGAGAAAGGCGCTGGTAGATTGATCAATACAAACTTAAAGATGGCCCAGAAAGTGGCAAACTCCTTTGCCCATTAGACGAGTACAGTCAAAACTTAGGCAAAAGCAAAAAAGGTCCTCATCCAAATAAAAAATGGCGAGGGGAACAAGGCAGCTCGAGTTTAGGGGTCTATGGACCAAATGACACTGAACCCTAAATGAAGCTGAGCCCCCTGAATCTTAACCCCGCTGTCTGAATGCTTCAGTTGGAAATTGGCCTGTCTTCTCTTACCTATGTCTTGAATTTTTCTCCTCATGATTAAAGGCTGTAATAAGACAATTTGGCTTTGCTATGAAAAATAATAGCTCCTACAAGCAAAGTAAGACTTTGAAATCTCACACAAGAAAATAAACACAAGGTCAACACAGATTAATATATTACTTTGATTATTTAAACCGGTGAGAAAGGAGGGGATCCAATTAGCATACACATACAGGCACACCAGAGGTTTTAAACAATGGCAATAATATTTACAGAATAAGAAACACAGAGGACATTATCAGCGGCGATAACGCTGAGAATGATGACTTCTGATGCCACCTCCTTCCCGATAATCGATATCTTCATCTCTGCGATATACACGCGACCTTGAGCGTCCATGGTCGCCGCCACCACTTCTTCGGTGGTGTTCGTAGTACCGGTCTTCCTCTTCGTTTTGATACACTATGTCATCCTCGTAGCGAGAACGTCGAAGATCGCTATAGGAACGTTGACGACTATCTCCTCTCTCTCGACTACGCCTGTCTGCATGTCTACGACGATAGTGACGATCTTCAGTGGAAGAGGATGAACGACTTCTTGAATCGTGTTCTCTTTCATAATCGCGGTGGTAGAGCTCGCCGGAATAACGTAGGGAGCTTACTGAAGGTTGCGGCAATGGTGGCCCGGTGGTATTGCGAAGGAATGCGTTCACTTGTTCATCAAACTGAAAACAAAGATGCATTTGATAATGAACAATGGCTAGATACATTTCAAGTTACATTTGAACAATTTCGTGGAGTGGTTGTGGTGAACATAATGGATTCCCCTTGCATTTACTCACTTACTTAAATTCGTCAGTAGACTCCCATTCTTGGCATATAACAAACTTTGGTTTTTCATTGATAGTTAACATTGGCCATTCAAATATTAAAACTATCATTCACTCTATGCTTTCCCCTCTTTGAACTATAAACGAGCATGTCTAGGAAAATCCATCTTTGATAATTAGATTTCTTCTTAAATCTTCTCAAAAGGGAACTCGAGAACGCAGTTCCATTTGCACTAAAACTGAATATGCGTATTTGATTCATTGGTGAGCTTGCTTAAACGCAATCCTCTTTATCCATTTTTCTCAAGTCTGTAACGTTAATAGTACTCTAATAGACCTACCAATAGGTTCATCCAAGTAAAATCAAATGCTATAATACCGTTAGATATTCAATTATTGCTTTTCACGGGAAGTCGCGGTGGTAGAAAGCGAATTTCCCGTAAGAGCGGCTTCAGAACACCTCCCATTTACCCGATTCATGTGCAATGAACAATTATAATAGCACGCTGGGAGATTTTATATTTCCCTAAGTAGATTTGATTTTAGGAAATTTACCATACTTAAAAAGGACCAATGACTCACTTGCCTATCTGCGTCTGATGTTCCATGTGGAGGTGGTAGTTGAACGCCTCCATTGATCTAGACGTTGAAAGGGCAAAATAAATTATTATTGCTAGTTTAATGAGCTGCAGGCAAGCCATCTAGATAGGGGGGGGGGGGGGGGGGGGAGGCATAGAGCTTACAAGAGAGCTGAGATTTGGATTCATCCCACGCTGTACCTCTTTGAGATAATCTTCATAGTTCTACACAAAACATCAAAACAAAAAATACGCTTAATTAGAATAATTGAGGTGGAAAATCATGATCGTGTGGGAAGTAATTTTCAATACCAAACAATGACATGTAAGTTGACCTAAAAGTTCACCACCCTTCTTTAATGACGCGAAGAAAACGCACTCACAACATTTCATGCGTAATCTATTTACTTTTCTTTCGAATATTTAGTGAATACATACATCGCGGAGAATGTATCACATAAATATAATATTATGGATTTGATTACAACTATGGAGATAAGCTAACCAAAGCCAACACTCATAACATTAAATAGAGAGCAAACAATATTGCGACCCGGGGTGTGCGATAGACTTACCTCCACGTGGTGCACCCTGGGCAACGTATATTCATATGGCAAAAAAGTCTGTTAACTGGCAGCTGACTTCTCAATTCAAACTACCATCACCTTACTCTATGCCATATTCGACTATTTCCACAGTACACACCTCACCTTTTTTCTACCTTTGTGTCTGTTTCTTTTACAACTTTGAAGAACTCTTCCCTTCCCTCCCCCCTTTCGACTTTTTTCACTTTGAAGTCAACTAAAGGGCTAATAATAACCATCAAGACGCCTGCCATTTGATATAAATAAATAAAAATATTGCGACCCACTGAACATCATGCTATTGAAGAATTTGAAGCAAGACATACTAACAACTTTGGCTGCCAGTATGGAATTACAGAGGCCACAACAAGGGAAAAGTGGTCATTGGCTCGATATAGGACACATCAAAACCAAGTGAACGTGCGTTATTATCTTTATGCAAGGTAGCTTTTTCTCACCTTGGTATTTTTTAACGCTTCCTAGTATTTCACGTTAAAGACCTTTATGAACCTTCATACTTAAGTAGTAGCGTGCTTAGTGGCTTATATTTCAAAATAGATAAAAGCACACAAACACATTTATGATGACCTTCAGAGACAATAAGTCACCACCTTTGGATATTTGGACATTTTGGGGCCAACAGTAAAGCGACTCCAAGAAGGAACGATAGTCAGTCCGTTCCTTAGAATGATGAGAAAATCTAAGTGGCTAGGCACCTAATCAATGTTTGCTAATTCATTTTAAATACTTAGTTGTCACATATCTGAACAGTAAATAATTCCGCCTTAATTCGTGACAGACAGCACTAGTAAATCATTATGTACAATAAAAAAAAACTATTCTCAACGTAGGACACACCAAAAGTGATATGAAAACCAAGGACAAATTGCTGAATGACCATTACTTACCCAATGAAGGAAGGGATTTTCTCTTGAGGGTGAACTTGACCTATCACGACTTCTGTATTCCCGACGATCTAAAGGTCATAAAGAACCCCGTTGATACAAAGTTTTAAAGTAAAAGCAAGTCCGCCGTTCCTGGTAATACTACTCACCCTCTGCGTAATGACGTCCCCTGGAATCCTCTCTTGAGTACCTATCAAATTGTTAGTAGAAGATAAAAAACTATATTATCAATCGCCATGGGAGGGAGGGAGGGTGGAAATCTTCGATCCAAGGGTTCATTTTCACCCGTTGGAAATTAGGTAAAAACCAGGAGGAAAGTAAACAATCTTTTAATCATATGATCAATAATAATAAGCAGATCAATTACGATAATGTTATTAAAAATTATAAAACAATAATGATGTTGAAAGTGAGATACGCTGTCCTTTGTTATAATCAAGCCAAGTGTCATAAACATGTATAACAACAGCAAATTTTGGGAAAAAATGTTCGAGTTGAAAACAGTGGCAGTACACACGCAGCAACAACGGCAACACAGGTGGTGGTGAAATGATAACTACTACCAAACATCAAGCGGCCGCTAGAGCTTATAAAATTGGCAATCATAATGATCAAAATAATGTCCGTAAAAAGCATAATAATAATAAATACAAAGCACAAAAAGGCAAATAAAGTCAAGATCAAAGACAGAGAAGTGTCCTGTTATAATGGGCATCGGCGCGACCTAACCTCGATCGAAAGTCACGATAGTGGTCATCCTCCCCCCTCTCATCTGCATAACGTCGTCGCCTGTGGTCCCGACGATATCGATCTGATGACTCTCTACTACTGCTCCTTGATCGATAACGCCTTTCCCTACTGCTGGGTGGACGCTGCCGCTGTTGGTTTACATCTTGTGGGTTGAAAATTCTGTTAATGGCTGGTGCATGTGTAGTGAGGAGAGTTGACAAAGCTGACGGATCAGTTCCTGTAGGCTGTGAAATAAGGTTAGGCAAAACTGCAGGGGCAGAAAATTGCGAGATATCAATCACAGGATTGGTCGTTTGAAGAAGGGACCTCCTAGGTTGATTATTGGATTTCAGTGCTGCCATAGCAGCCACAGCTGAAGAGAGATCGATAGAAGACATCAAAGGAGGCACAGTTGGTCGAGACGTAGCATTTCCAAGAAGACCAACTGAGTTAGGATTGTGGAATCCTAAGTCCTTTGCACGGCGGATTCGATCCGTAGTAGTTCCGATTCGATCAGTAAGATTTCTGCGACGATTGCCATCAGCCGATTTGGGATTTTTCGGCACAATTTTCTTGACGATTTCTGAAATCAACTCAGGGGAATCCAAGGGAAAGCTTCGACATAAAGCTTGACCACAAACGGGCTCAATTTCCTATGTGAAAATTATAATCTGCAAATTTGTTAACATACTTGACCATCGCGACCAATTTTAACGGGTTTTCCTTCATTCCACGAGTTCGTCAGATGGGCAACATTATTGAAAGGCAATTCATGTCTGAAGGCAATTACATACATTAAAAACGAGTAACTCACTTAATAATCCAATCTAGTCTAAAAGGATGTGAGAGCATATCTGGATTCATCCTTGGAGGAAGAACCCAATTGATCTTTAACCGAGAATCAGGTGGAGAAGCAATCCTAGCAAAACCTTGAAATTTACCGCTCTCTCGAACCGAAAAAATAAGAATAACATTATTCGATTCATCAAATGCTTTATTAAGGCGATGCTCATTTCCAACTGGTGTTGACCACGCATTATTCTCTTTAGCTATGACAACATTTTCATAGTTATTGCTCTTAATGAGGAAGTATTTGGTATTGATAAAGAGCTGATCGAAATTGTTAAGAACATCAGGATCCATGATTTCTGATGATGGAGAGACATTACTTTCGTTTGTTGTTTTAATTTCTCTTGGTTTAGCTTCCTCTGAACGCTCCTCCTCATCTTCCTGTGAGAAATCGTTTTCTGGTGTATCAATGCGGACGGTATCAATGTCAGTATTTCCTTCCCATACGACTGGGAGATTTTTCTTTTCGGTCGCTTCCTCTGCTTCACTGTTTGCATCTAGTTTTATTATGTTCTGTTCAGAATCACTATCTATTGGAGAAATCATTTCACTTCCATCAAGAATTTGAAGATCTGCTCCATGTTTCCTCATTTCATCGTTATCGGATTCTTTAAATTCTGTTAGGTTCTCTTCTTTTACATTAAAACTGTCTGTGGATAAAAGGTTATCATTATACTTAATACATACCCAGATTCCCACATCCCAGATCTGCGTCCGACATCCCTATAGGAAATTTCAAATCTGCTGGCCAACAGGAACAAAAAAGCACTAACACTCTCTGACCACAATTCTTATCTATCCTGGAACTTTTAATATCTCTTAATTGCATACAATCATGTTATTTTTATTATGCAATCAAAAATAATTCCGGAAGTTTACTTTTAAATCAATGTTATATATTTTACTACTATTTGCAAACTTTATACCTTTATTCGTGGTAATAAACATGTTATTTTCAAAATATATCTTGAGTATATTCTTGCCTTTCAAATATATAAGAAGTCGTTTAAATGTATCTTTAGTCATAAACCATATATTCATATACCTATTATTTGAAATTTATGAATGATTTACGTGCATGGATAAAATTTTGGAGCTTGGCTGATATGGTTTGATTATTTCTTGATGATTAAGATAGTGTATAAATGACAAAGGATCATTTAAATGGTAGTATTGCTCAAAACTTCATTATTCTAATTTTCAGCTTCAAGTTGAAAACCTAGTTATCTGTTTTGGTTTTTAAATCTTCAAGATGAGAGTTGGCTTATTTGTTCCCATTAATTTAGCTATAGTAAAATGCATTGTTCATTGGCTAGGGTTTTGATATATAAATACTTCAAATCAATTGACGAAAACTGTCGTCATAAGTTTTAACGTTATTTCTCTTGGATTTAATTTAATGGAAATATTTCTTTCATACTTTAATCCAAATCAATAACTTGTAATCTTGCCATTCTTGAAGTTGACAGAGGTTAGTGTCTTTCCATGTCTTTGCATTATATGTTCCTTGCAGTTCTATGGAAATGGAGATATATCATTTTGTTATATTCATTAGAATAACAGTCCGAAAAAAATGGATATCAGGCGTCGAAAAATTATTACTAATATATGCATATATAGGCGATTGGAATCGATTGATAGGAGTGCAGAAGATTGTGAAGATGTAGAAAATATTAAACAGCTCAATATGATACTGTTGAATTTTGTTTGTGACCACTTAGTTTTGCTGGTATGAAATATCATTGACAGGCAATTGCAAAACAAAATTAGTATTAAACAAAACCTGTCTAACATTAACCTTTTATTTAACAGGTTACTTTTGAGAGTTCCACTTCTTCTCTTTTAGTCATCACATAAACAACATTGTTGAAGTCATTATATTATACATATATATTTCAACGAATAATGGTCGCGTGCTCCATCACTGCATTTCAATGTTAGTATTTACTTCTCCAATTTGTAGTTAATTACCCAAATTAGGCCATCTGCTGAGACATATTTCGACAACCATGTTCTCACTACTCCGAGCAAGTAAAACACCTATGGCACTAACATGTTCAATATATATTATTGTAGTTTTCTTTGAAAATCCAATATATGAGAAGAATGAAAATAGAAGAATTAATAGAAAGAGAGGTTTTAATTTTAAACGAATTAATTCAAATTTGCGTTTTCAAATTTATATTTTGCTAGATTCACCAGAATAAAGATTTACAATTATGATTTATAATGATTCCGATCTCATTAGCAACTTTCTTTGTGCGGTTAAATATGAACGAGAACATAAAACGGTAGAATCGAGGCCTCTCAAAATTTCCGAACAATATTAAGTTTATTTACAAATAGTACTTTAGATAATGACTATTGATTTCAATATCGACTTGTTAATGTGTAAATCTAAGTAAGGATCAGCGAGCGTTAATTGGTACCGAGTTTAAATATGAACCATGAATAGTGAAATATAATAAGACCTATTTTCATATTTGGATTACTATGCCAGTTGATTAAAATTGAATAGTACGTGAGAGTATCGGTTTGGGTCTAATATACAGTTATTTTCAGGAGAGACCCATACTAATATAAGAACATTTAATGAATCGGAAGTTCAAATCCCAGCGGCTTTACTTACTCTAAATGTTTATTCAAAAAAAAAATTTTTCCAGTAACGGTATTGCACACAATTAGTAGATATTCTCTTTCATTTTGAATAAATGAAACTCTGCTATATAAATCATCGCTAAATATTTAGTGCAGTAAACCCTTTGTGGATTTTGAAGGAAGTTAAAGTGACGACAAATTGGATTATAACTAGGTGCTGCAACGCGGTCTTTACAATTGCTACCATGGGGTGTGGGACAGACTAAACACTTCGTGGAGCACCCTGGGCATCGTATAATCACGTGGCAAAAAAAGTCTATTTACCGGCAGTTGACTTCTCACTTAAAACTATCATCACCCCACTGTGTGTCATATTCGTCCCATACCACAGTACTTACCTTACCGTTTCTGAGCCACTGTGTCTGTTTGTTTATTTTAAATCTGTGAATCACTCTACTATTTCTCTTCCCGAATTCTTCTCACTTTGATGTTCCTCCTCAATTCTGTGAAACCCGAAGTCAACTAAAGTGTTAATGATAACTATCATAACGCCTGCCATTTGTTAAAAATACATATAATTCCTACCATTTATATCGATAAAGTACTGCAATTGTTTTATTCTAAAATAAAATTAAAAATCTATATACAAACTAAATTTACTAATTTTATTTTAATTATATCTTGTTGGATTAAGACAAACAATATATTAAATAAATATTAATTTTCTTTAAGTCTGTCAAAGGGGCGCTTGCGATTGGCGGATATTTCGGTTCTTGCTCTTGAGATGGAGGAACTAAGGTTGCAGATAGCCAATAATAGGCTTCAGCTCCAGCAAGTTGAAGCATCATTGGAGCTAGATAAAGACAACGAAGAGCTTAAGAAGCTACAGGAAGATTTGAAGGAAGTCATCCGTCTCACACAGGAACTTCTGGGTGAAGATACAACTACTAACGAAAGTACCTGGAAAGTCGGAGATACATGCATGGCTAGATGCACACGCGACAAACTCTTCTATAAAGCAAGCATTCTAGAAATTCTTGCTAACGGTTCTTGCGTAGTTAACTTCCTCGATTATGATACAACAGATATCTGCCAGGTAATTAGATTTGTGAAAGCGTGTATCTTGCTCACTTTATAAAAATTTGTGTGTTTTACCTTTCTTTTTGGTGGCGAAGTCGATGTTTTACTGAGATATTTAAGATTTCTATGTCACCAATAAGGTATCTGTATTTTCTGTTTGTTAATGTTAGCTTTCTAATGTTGGAATTTTATTTCATTCTAGATTGCACATCTCAAACCGTTAGATTCTAACCTAGCTCCGGTGCAACTGACGAAAAAGGAAACAAAGAACCGAAAAATCGAAAAGAAAAAACTCAAGAAACAGAAACTTGTGGAGCGTCATGCCGAAATCGAAAAGGCTATCGAAACTGAGAAGAATGAATGGCTGAACTTCAGTAAGAAGTACAACAACAAACATAAGACAAAGAGGAGCATATTCGCTTCTCCTGAAAATGTGGATGGTAAAGTCGGGGTTGGAACCTGTGGAATTTCGGGCAGACCAATGACGAAACCCAGCTATCATCGATTGATGAGGAAGTGAGACGCTCTGATCCAAATGTGTACATATTGTTTTGTCTCTTGTTTATAAATTGTTTTTCAAATATAAATCTATGACTGTTTTAGCTTAGCGCCTAATAATAAGGTTTGAGTCATTTCGCCTTGAAATTAGGCTGGGTGTGGGGGGTGCGGGGTGGAGTAATAGGAGGATATTGAAACTACGGCAAAAATGCTCAACTCGCACTTCAAGGAATTGGTTGCTGTTTCTGTCCCATAACTACTGTTCTTTTGATACAACTCAATTTGGACTAAGATCAATTTCAAACCAAAGGAATTCTTGTTTTTGAAGGTGATAGGTATTTATTAATATCAAATGGCAGGCGTTTTGATAGTTATCATTAGCCCTGGAGCTGACTTCGGGGCTTCACAGAGAGGAGGGGGAACAGAAGAGCGATTCACAGATATAAAAGAGAGACGGACGGGCACTAAGTCATTAAAAAGGTAAGATGAGTACTGTGGAGGGGTCGAATATGACAAATAATTGGGTCATATTAGTTTGAAGTCAGAAATCAACTTCCGATCAATAGACTTTTTGCTGTATAAGTATACGTTGCCCAGGGTCAATGCCTTTAAAAACATGTACATGATTGACAAATCGAGAGTTCTGTGTGCATACACATACATCTTGGAGAGACAAATAGTATCAAATTTT
>UZAE01001678.1:0-12064 GCA_900617975.1 Rodentolepis nana
CCACTTTCACAGTACTCACCTCACCTTTTTTCTACCTTTTTTACCTTGGTCTTTGAAACACTCTTCTGTTCCTCCCCCTCTCTCAACTTTTTTTACTTTGATGTTCCTTCCCCTCTGTGAAGCCTGAAGTCAACTAAAGGGCTACTGGTAACCATCAAAACGCCTGCCATTTTTATAAATATGATTAACAGTATTTTTAAGAAAGCAACTGATAAGCGGTTTTACGGCCCTTTGAGGACATAATGCTCCAGCTGAGTGGAAACTATATTTTCCTGTTTGAAGCACACACACTCTTCGCCTTCGCCTCTTGTATTATTCATGGAAAAGTAGCAATTGCCATTCCACCCACCCACAGCAGCAGCATCTTTAACACGTTTAAGGACTTCGAAGTCAATTAAGAGCAGTGAAGTCTCATTCCTTTGCGGGGCTGATAATTTTCTCTTGGAAATTGCCTATCATTGCATAGCCCAGGCAAGAAATTCATGAGATTCCATTACACTTGAACTCTATTAATTATCAAATATTATTATTAAATTACCTTCCATAAGCAGCCAATGGGGCTTTATTAATATTTAAATGAGTTCACTTTCCCATGAGAAAAGCGACATTGAGAAATTGGGGAAATTCCATAAATAAGGTAAGATTTAACTTACGAAGTGATAATAATTGCAATTTTCTTTTAGAGTTACATTTTCAACAAAAAGACTAAATTCACATTGGGTTCAACGGTTTGAATAAACTTTCAAGAGATTGGCATATAAAATTGTCAATTTGGTTATTATACGAGGTTAGAGGCTGCATTCGCTCTTCCACTTGTTTATGACCCTATGCCGATATTCATTTATTTCAAATTGCAGGTGCTTTGATAGTTATCATTAGCCATTTAGGTGACTTCGGACTTCACGGGGGGGAGGAGGAACATCAAAGTGAAAAAAAGTCGAGAGGAGGGGAACAGAAGAGTGATTTACAGGTGTAAAAGAGACAGACACAAAGGCAGAGAAAAGGTAAAATGAGTACTGTGAAAGGGGTCGAATATGGCATACAGTGGGGTCATTGTAGTTTGAAGTCAAAAGTCAAGTGCCGGGTAATAGACTTTTTGCCGTATGAGTATACGTTGCCCAGGGTTCACCACGACCTTATGCCGATATAAATAAGTCAAAGTGGCATTCAGTCAAATCAGCTGATTAACCAACTCAGAACATGCTGACTGAGAACTCTATTGGAAGAACGTGCATCAAATTGTAATAATTGATTTTCTCCACGTATACTCATACGGAAAACAAAGTCTATTAATTGGCAGTTGACTTCTCACTTCAACTTACTATGACCCCATCATGTCCAACTGTATCACTTACACAGTACTCACCTAATTTCACCTATTTCTCTACCTTTGTGTCTGTCTATTATACATCTTTGAAACACTCTTCTGTTCCTCCCCCCTTATCGACTTTTTTAACTTTGATTTTCCTTCGCCTGTGCGAAGCCTGAAGTCAACTAAAGGACTAATAAAGACAATCAAAATGCCTGACATTTGTTATGAATAAATAAATAAATCTTCGCAACACTTGTCCTAATAGCAATTAGACAAAGTCGTTGGTTAAGAATTATAATTGTATTGGTTATCATCATTGCCCGGGCGAACGACTCTCCAGAACGCTGGACAGTTAATAGGGACAAAAAGTACTATTGATCAGGTGGTGTCCAGCTCTCCAGATATCAACTATATGATGGACGATTACATTCAGGTGAAAAGTTTTCATTTGGTTAATTAAGTGGTCGGAGTAACTGCATTCACCCGGCATTAGAGACAACTAATGCTGGGAGAGAATAGTTTGTTACAAAAAAGCAAGACTCCTTAGCATTACAGTGCAAAATATCCCCCATCCTATGTCAGACTGACCAAAAAATAAGGTAGGTCTTAAAGTTGTCTCTTTGACCCTTCACTTAATTCGTTACAATGAAAGTTA
The DNA here is from genome assembly GCA_900617975.1 of Rodentolepis nana. NCBI lineage: Eukaryota > Metazoa > Platyhelminthes > Cestoda > Cyclophyllidea > Hymenolepididae > Rodentolepis > Rodentolepis nana. The sequence goes on from UZAE01001678.1 coordinate 1,968, forward strand.
CCAGCTTTCATGTTCGGATAATGAACTTTGGCATTGATCACATTTTCAAAATTCTTCTGTGTCTCCATGATTATAATATATATATTTTATACAATAAATAATTGTCATAAGTAATATTAAAACGTATGGTCAGGTCGTTACGATTAAGCATGCTACATTTGATCAACCTACGTGGAAGGGAAAAATAGAGTCTAACTTGAACAAAATTTACTCATTAGCACATGGTTCGTTGACACAAGATGGACGATATTTGGGCCAGTGGAAATGGATTTGACCGAATTGTAATTGGCTGGAGAATTTTGAAATATCCCCTTATGGTTATATGACCTTATATCCAAGTTAGTATAATATGAACTTCAAACAATGGATGAGCAAGGATGTACGGGTTAACCTCGACATGTCGTGACTTGTCCTGGAGGGGACATGTTGAAGTCCCACTTCACATTGTGTCAAATCCGGTGGTGGCAACAGCCAATCGCACCTTAACGTTTGAATATTCTGATTTTGAGCATTTCATACAAACAAGTTATTCCGCATTCAATTTGCCATTACTGCGCAACTCTTGTAATCTTCATGTTTAAGTACACGTAATTAGATAAAATTGAGCCGAATTGGAAAGTAACTTTGATGGCCACCTGTGGACCGGTTTCTTTCAATTTCAAGTCCCTTTTGATAACAGACTTAAATACTAAGATAATTGGAAATCAATCTCTCGGCTTCTTCTGGGCATCTCATTTTTTTCATATAAAGCTCAAAATTTGATTATTTTTCTAATTTAAATAAGATATTTAATACTAACTTATAATTTATTAAAGAAAAAATGATATCTTTTGTTCCAGCCCTTTTATAAGGTCTCTATAGTGCAGGAATGATCATCGTCATCCTATTAAAGTCCACTGCTAGCACTTGAATCCTATATATGGATCCATATGATGAAGCTATATTAAATTAAGATCGGACGAAATAGAGTGTTAACGAATTCTCGAGTAAGTGATTGCTTCAACTGAATATAGTCTAACTTCACTAATGAGAATCTGTGGCTTTGGTGATGGAGTAGTTAGTAAAAATATCTAATTTTCATATTCTCAGCTTCTGAAGTATTACTTCCTTCGGCTTTCCTCTGAAAACAGTCTTCAATGATTTGTGGAACACCGAACGTCGGAAAAAATATTTTTGAATAATTCGTTATCAAATCCATCCGCTTACTTAATTTAATTCGATTATATCCAATCACTCAAGTTATCTGCTTCGAATATTCCAAGCCAGAATGATCATACATTTCCTGATGGAAACCATCGAACTTCACCCAAGAAATGCATTGCTGGAGGTTAGAAACTGTCCTTCTCCCTGTAAGTCATTTTAATTCCGATCGAGTGTTTTGACCAGTATCGACTAGTTGTTCTTAGTGGGATAGTAAATCAAATCAACTTACTGTGATGTGTTTATGAGTTCACTTGCATAGACAAAAATTTTTTTCAAAATCGTGTCCTATTTCTGTTCTGCTCCAAACCACTCACCTCAACTTTTATTTAACTAGTTGCCATGTTTCGAACTATCATCTTATTCAATAAAATTCTGATTTACTGAACCTCATTGTTGTTTCGGTCAGTGTTTGACTTCTCATTACACATACGAAAAATTTCGTACTCTAGAAAGTATATTATGGAAGAGAACGAAAAATGATGCAGTCAAAAAGATGCAACCTGTTTCTTTCCAAGCAGGTTATTTCTGAAGAGTGCTTTGTCAATTTTTTGGAGTTTTTGAGGCGAAAATTCGATCACTAAAAGGAATCGACTTGCCATATAGCGTTGCGTTCATCTAGGCACACCTAGATCAAGCTATAAAACCCTATTTAGTCATGTATTGGATTATTTTGATTTTCTTTAAACTGGGCTCTTGACATCCGCTTCTTTTTGAAGGAGCACCCAGTTGATCTTGGAAGGATGCACAGAAATCGGCTGAACCAATCACTCAGAGTGTCCAACTGATTAATCCAGGCTAAAAATTACCGACAGAAATTAGCACATAATAAAAATTTTCTTTTCCTTTTTAATGGATTCAAAATTGGAATCTGCGGGATACTCTGGACAAACGACTGGATCTCAGTGTTCTTCCAATTTCCAATACAAAGACACTCCACAACCAGTATCTTGAATACAAGCAATAATGCATATTCAAACGAGCAACTGAAAGTGAGGTATCTTGAGTCATTAGTCCATGGACCAAAGACATAGAAATGCGCCCTTTCAGTTACTTGACAACTTTACTTGATCCAACAATTATAGTTCAACTCATGGTCACCAAATAGTACTTTCAAACGGAATAAACTTTTGAATGAGAATTGGCAAATGTGGTTGTTTAAACCGCTGAAAAGTAAGTTATACTTTTAAAATAGTTGATATTACCACCGATAAAGAAAAACAAAAATACATTTTTCATATATTTTGAAACTCGGCAATAGGATTCCCCGAGTTAGCTTAAAATAAGACAAGCATTTCAATTCATATCCAAGAGTTTAATTCTGTCTTTTGTGGGATCAAAGTATAGATTAGATTCAGTATAAGGATTTTAAAGAGGCGATTCTCTTTGGCGCATTGATTCACCGCCAAGTTGACTTGAAAGCATTGACCAGTTGACACAATTTAGGTTTGAGAAGGAGCATTTGATGTGTGTTGATCCTCTTTAGACGAACTTTGACCACACAAATTTGGGCTTGCACAAAACGTAATTAAGTCCAGTAAATGTAAGTAGTCTTCCTTTGAAGCTATTCGACCAAAAATATATCATCAAATGTATTTATTTGAAGAAATTAGAAGTCTGATAAGAAAAATTTCATTAAAAGGTCAGAAAAATTCAAGAAGTGAAATTTTAAGGACAGAAAAATGGACACTTCAACTGGAGCAATGTTGAACTCTTGACTCTAAGGCTCAAGTTTTCTCTTTAGACTTCCATATGTTATAGGAAAGCTATGTACCTCTGGATGGCGATTAAGTTGAATTATTCAAGGTGCATAGTAGGGAACTTTAGAGATGGGAATGCTGTCACATCCCGCTTTTTAAGCGTTTATAATTCGGAAGCTGAATTTAACGGGCCTATCGAATACAACCACTCTTCTTGTCAAGCACCTTCCTTTCTCCTCTCATCGACTCACGACCTTCCTCCTTTGCGAGATTGGAATATATATATATATATATATATATATTCATGTTTATATTTATGTCTATTGAGTACAAGATTGTGACATCGACTTCATCCTCAAAGGATTTTGAAAATCGTACATTCTCATTCCGTTATTCGACCTTAATTGTGAACTATAGATAGATTCTAGAGATACAAATACTTAGGTCATGCCCTCGTTTATCAAAAGTACACTCGAAATTTGAGTAGTCTTGTCTTTAATCACTCTATTTTGACCTCCAGCATTTTAAAAGCACTCAGGCACACTTCTTCTTCCGCTCTCAGCCAACATCAACTTAGTTTAAACAAACCGTCAACTGAATTAAAATTGCATCAATTAAGCCAATGGCATTGAATCTTTGGGAAATAATGCCTAAAGAATATCGAACGTTGCATAAGAGGTAAAGAAAATTTATAAAAATAACTAATCTTTTGCATAATTCGTTACAGACTTAGCTTAGGAATTTGAAATAGCCTCCTTGTTAATTATATAAATAGAAGGGTATAATTCTGGGTTTATATGATGGAAGTTGTTCATAGCCCAAGTGTTCGTATTTAAATAATTTTTTTTCTTCAAATCCCGTGACATTATTGTAATGAAAAATAATAAAATTGCGGTGCATTCTGCTAACTTTTTTATTGTTTAAACGGTTGATTATGGTGCTTGGATAACATCACTTTTTGCCATTAAGCTTGCATAAGGAAAAACACAAATGACCCTTGAAACTATGGTAGGTCGTTCTAAAAAGTATTGGTTTATTAACTAACTCTGATGATGAAGGCTCAAGAAAAACTAAAATATCGAAATCTAAAAAAGGTGACTGCGGGGACGGTAAAAACAACATTATTTCCAATTCACAGGGACGATTGCAGTGAAGAAAGTATGCAACCCAAAATGAAGGAAAATGTTCTTGAAGTGAGAAATTCGGTGATTGGAATTTGATGCTTTCACGGGTTTAGAGTTAGGTAAGGATCCCTCATGAATATGAAGAAAAATGTTTGAGATGAGAAGTGAAATCGGCAATTGAATATTCCCCAAAAGCTTTATCTTTCGATAAAATTAATTACTCTCGGTGAGGAACTTGCACTTAAGTAGGCCAAAGTACACCAAAATTATATGATACAATTGAAAGTGCATAGCGTAAATTACCAATTTGAGATTTATCAAATTAAATGTAATAATTGCCTACTTTGAAAATAGTGCCAATGGTTGAATTTCATTGGCTTCTTTTCCTTATGGCAGGCCGATTTCAAGAATATCATATCAGTGTATTTATGGCCTGGTGTAGAGCAAAAAAATAAGCAAATTTTGATTGAAGGAAAGCGACGAATCTCAAGAAATAGTAAAATGCATCCACACAGGAGTTATTAGGTGATCAAGTGAACGACAAAACTAAAGTTGAGACTCTTAAGCCCTCGAAAGTACTATTTTTGGAGTTGGATTATAAACTTTTCCTTCCCATGTACGGTCCACTTGCTTCCTAATCTAGTGATGAAATGATTGAATTTTACAATTAACAACCTCGGAGTTCCGAGCCTACTGGTGAAGCAATTAACTTGGTTGGCTATTGCGAACCGATTCCTGCACAACTACCTTCCAAACACTGCCTCCTCTTTCGTATAAAGAAATTCGATAGCAACGATATTATGAAAAAAACACAGTGTAATAATAAGCAGTTAATAAATGCGTCATTTATCAATAATTAAAGATCCCAAATGATAGGAAAATATAGTAAATAGAACAGATCATTAAAGAAAATTTCTTTTTCTTCAATACCATACCCCTTTAAGTGAAGATACAACCCAATGTCAAAAAAACATTTTGAGTGAACCTCTTGGACTCTTTCATGATAAAATTTTGGAAAAAATATTTTTTATGGCTAAAAGAATCGCATGCAATATGCGTTAACAGCATCAAATACTTCCAAGTAGCGCACAATGTTTATTAGAGCTGCGTATTCAAGTTAATTGTTATCCAGAGAGGCAGTATCGTGATCACTTCTTTTGAGGAACTTATTTATTTCAAATGGCAGGCGTTTTGATAGCTATCATTAGCCATTTAGGTGACTTCGAGCTTCACAGAGGGAAGGTTCATCAAAGTAGAAGAAAGTCGAGGAGTGGGGAACTGAAGAGCGATTCACAGATGTAAAAGAGGCAGACAGACACAAAGGTAGAGAAAAAGGTAAGGTGAGTATTGTGGGAGGGATCGAATATGACAACCAGGGGGGTCGTGGTAGTTTGAAGCCAGAAGTCAACTGCCGGTTAATAGACTTTTTTGCCGTATGAGTATACGTTGCCCAGGGGGCACCACGTGGAGGTAAGTCTATCGCACACCCCTCTTTTGAGGAACTCAAATTCAGTTCGCCTCTGTCTTTTGAGACAGGCTACTTACCTTACTGTGACAGCGGCATACGAAAATTGACTTCAGAATACTCTTTCTTATCTCATAATGCACCTTAGAAAACTATTTCTTTTTATGATCATATATCTTGACTCACCTTATTTCACTATTTGTAAATTCAAAACGGTTTGGCACGTCTATTTCTGAGAAGAAATAATAAGCAAATAATATATACCATTCGTAGGATTGTTACCACAACTTGGAGATTGAAAATTTTAGTAACAATCGTTTTCCTTAAAACCAATAAATTCATTTAATTTCTCCCACCCCCCACTGCAGATCTTTCTTTAATTTTTTTCATAGTTTAGTTATGATTTTCATAATAGAGTGTTTTTGGTCAATATATTTTCATTACTTGATTGGAATAAGCGAAAGTTTAGTGTAGAATGTTTAGAATGGACAATATTTTGCTCTCTAATTGGTAGTGTTTTTAAGTAAGTATAACTGTGAAATGACCTAATTAATTTTAAAAAGTGATGAAATTCATTGGCACATTAAACTTGCCGTTTTATTAATTTTTTCATTCATTGGACCATAGATACCCCGGCTTAAAGTCCAGATCTACCAGTGCATATTTAACCATTGGTGCGATTTGAAATGTGCGAGTGCGAAAACCTGTAGAATGCTTGATTTGTTAATATTAATTTTACCGACGTTATTATTAATAAAGTAAAAATATGTGCATAACACCTATAAAGTTCCCAAGTTCTCGTACTCTGATTTAGTGCAGAAACTATGAATAATTTGGCACTCTTAGTATTAGGCAAAAGGTATGGTTGTAAACCAAACAATAGCCATTAAGACCAGCTGAAAGTACCCATCTGTTTAACTTAAGCAAATTTTGTTTAAATTAGGTAATATTTTGCCAAAACATAGAAAGTAGTGAATATAAAGACCAAAGAGTAAAATCCGTTTCTTAAGAAAGCTAATAATAGTAAAAACCACCATAAATGCAAACTTTGTCGTTAGGACGGACGGGCAAGTGGTCCAAAACAATGTCATAAGTACTGTCGACGTCTCTGACGGTCTTTTTGAAAGTTGTTTCTTTTTATTTAGATAATTATTTAAACACATCAAAAAAATTTTAATACCTAAATTCGATATTCCGTTATCAAGAATTACCCGTATTTATTAAGCTCTATACTTGCTATGATAATCGGTCGAGAAAATTTACTTAAATTTATTTCAAATTTCCGCATTTTACAGTTCAATCGACTTTACTTAATGACAATCAAATAAATAGTCATGCACCCCTCTGGAAGTGTAATAATTAAAAATATCATTCTACAACGAATTTAGCATAGTATATTTCATCTTACCTGATCATATCTCTTCATCATTTTCAAGATATTCTACGTCAATTATTTATGTAAAGAAAAAGACGTTCAAATCAAATTTGTCTCTGCCATAAACTTTAATGAGATTTAATGTGGGAGAATAGTTTCAGCCATTATTTCTATTAAGGAGTAATTGGTGAGTCTTTGCACTTCACCATTGAAACTCGTTGCCAAAAAAAGGCAATTAATATGGACTAGAAAATGTTTGCATTGAAATAGACATGCCTGCATATACATGTGTGTTACAGGCTAAAATTGACAGCATATTAACCCCAATTCGCTGAAAAGCCGAAATCCTGACCTTAATTCCATTATATTAAGTTAATATTGACATATTTTAATGTAAAGTTTGTTCATGTGTGTTATGTTGCCGTATGATGAAAGTAATTTATTAATCGAAATGTGTTTAATGATAAGCAATACAGTCACTTAGAAAGACATATTAGGACATTAAAAGTAGGAACTACTGCAAACATTACCAGATTTTTAATTGTAAATAAAAAGTATGCAAAAATATATTTAAAAATGTAAATAGCAGGAAATTGTCTTACAACAGGACAAGTTGTACAAATCCAATAAATTAACATTTTGGCGAAATAGAAGAGCCTTCCTATTCTGAGGCTTTTCGACTGAATGGCAAGATGGATTCGATCAAAATGTCATCTGCCAGCAATTTATCCCACGCCATTCAACCGACTTTGAGAGGAACTGAAGAAGGGCTGAAGCGTAAAGAAAATAAAGTCCCTTAGATGCAGAAAACTCTTAAAACCAAATTTCAGTTGGCTTATTCTTGATCATTTATAATTTCACTTGAATAGGGTCGAATCGCTTTGAAAGAAAAGACTTTTAAAATGAAATTAGAAAGTAAAATGAAAGACTCGGCTGAAATAACAGAGCTTAAAAGGATTGAATTACTTCTAAAATTACCCTGCCAAAAAAGAAGTCACTAATGGAAGAATGAGAAGAATGCCAACAACCGTACTGTCCATCTACACCACGAAGCAAAAACTAAATCATAGAGATGAGGCAGCAGTAAAAGTCCAATCAGCGAACATTAAAGATTCTTAATTGTTGAAATGCCAACTAGCAAAGGACAAAAATAGATGAGTGAACTGTAACAACCTTATTGCTGACATAGCTACTTCATTACTTGACGTGATGATGTCTGAGCTGGTGCTTTCTCTTGTCATCGGATCAATTCGAACGATTTCGCGAGGAAAACATCCCTTTCAATCTAACGGGTGCCTTGTTACTTTCTCTCCCAATTGTCTTCTCCCCTAGGCTCCGGTAAATCAGGAAAGGCTCAGCAATAAATATTACACTAATAAAATCCGTTTTCGCGTTAAAATAACCTCTGACCTGAGATTAAAACCTGGAATTGAAACAAGTAGGTATTAAATTTCATTACAAATTTTTGATTTTCTACGTTGTCTAACACCAGGATTGTCATTTTTCTCCCTCAATTAAGCAAAATTACCAGAACAAGTACTTCGTCAGTGACTTTATGGCATTCCCACCCTGCGGCAGGTGAGTTCAAACACTCTGAAAGACACTTTCTCATCTAGTTACCTCCAGACTCTGACAATGGTATCTTCCTGCCTAGGGCCTTTGAATGCTCCAAGATACTGGGAATTGCTTCACATTAATTTTGAAACGTGTATCTAGAGGAGACTATTGAACAAAGCTGTCAATAATTCTATATGAAATGTAAAAGCTTCGATGTCTACTCAGTGTCGTTTTTCCCAGAAAATTAATCAAGTTGTGATTAGTACATGGGCAAACGGAGAAGAAGTAAATGATGGAGCTTCAATTGATAAAAGTCCTCACTATCTGTTGAGGGGACGAAGAGGCAGTCTCGTTGCATATGGGAAAGATAAAATGAGTAATCCAAATGGTTATATGGGAATATTTCTATCGAATATGACCGGTAAGTCTTATGTACCAGTATTGGGGATAACAAGTAGAGGTGGGAAGGCTTCGGCAATTTTTAAGATATTGAGTAGAGTAAAAAATCAAAGCTTATGGTAATCCTTTTGGGGCAAATTCTGCTGCTTAGATAGCAGCAAAGGTGATCATAGCATTACACTCTCACCAAGTCATGAGTTGGAAAACTTGGCAGTCAAGATCAAACGTATGTCATATACCCTAGCATACCATTTTATACCACTTTCCCCTTATGTTACTAGGTTTCCCCACTTATAAGAGTTATCCAGACCACCCATGTCCAGAACCATCTTTCCATCCCATTTACTCAATACACTTAGGTGATCCAACTCCAATGCTATTATTATTTTCTGTTTTAAAATGAATGTTTAACTGCAAACAGATCAACAAACTTACAAGAAGATTGACTAAAAGGTATATCAGTCTTACTCTAAAATTTTTATCCCTTTTCGAGCTGTATACGTTATTGACAATCAAGCTCTTTCTGGACATGATACAAATTGTGACGTGAGTACAGTCCATCTTAGCCCATTTCACCATTCGACCATTCCCCTCCAGTAGATCACTCATGAATAACAGAGGAACAAATATTTCTCCAACACGAGTTCGCCGGAACGCGATATGACTGTCACTGCTAATCAAGGAGACGGCAGTCATATCTACTTCCTGTTTGTCAAAGTCTCTCAAAAAGTGCTCAAACATATAGCTACATATCCATTACAGCCATAATTTCGATACAACTTTACTGACGGAAAAACGCTCCTCTAATTTCACTTTTTCGGCTTTTTGGGAAACTCCATTGAAGAATGCAAGTTGCAGAACAAGTCCCTTTATGTAAATTGTTTGCCATGTAAACCATTTTTAAATATTTGTTTATATCAAATGGCAAGCGTTTTGATGGTTATCATTAGCCCTTTAGTTGAATTCAGGCTTCACAGAGGGGAAGGAACATCAAAGTGAAAGAAAGTCGAGAGTGTGGGGGACAGAAGAGTGGTTCAAAGACGAAGGTAGAAAATTTAGAAAAAATGTGATGTGAGTACTGTGGAAGTAGTTAAATATGATATATAGTGGGGTCAGAAGTCAACTGCCGATTATTGGACTATTTTGCCGTATGAGTATACGTTGATCAGGGTGTACCAAGTGGAGGTAAGTCTACCGCACACCCCATTTTTAAATATAAGCTAACGGGTTTCTTTTGACTATAATAGCTAAGATATGGAGGCGTTGTGGGGGGGGGG
>UZAE01001679.1:0-12060 GCA_900617975.1 Rodentolepis nana
ACTTACCTCCACGTGGTGCACCCTGGGCAACGTATACTCATACGTCAAAAAAGTCTATTAACCGGCAGTTGACTTCTGACTTCAAACTACCAAGACCCCACTACATTTCATATTCGACTACTTTCACAGTTCTCACCTCACCTTTTTCTACCTTTGTGTCTGTTTGTCTCTTTTACGTCTGTGAATCATTATTCTGTCCCCCTCTCGACGTTTTACCACTTTGATGTTTATCTTCCTCTCTGTGAAGCCTGAAGTCAACTAAATGGCTAATGATACCTATCATAACGCCTGCCATTTGAAATAAATAAATTTTCCCTAGTAGTCCCCTCGCTTGAAATTTGTGGCCTGAGGGGGGGCGGCGGTTAAGTTTTGTGTCTAGAGCGACGTAGTGGTTCTTACATGTCTGCTTAGTAGCTAAATAGTTTTAATTATAAAATAACAGTAGGACTGAGTAAGTAGGAATTTCATAAGGATACATCACATGGGGATCCGCAAATGGAGCGAAAACAGGGTTTGGAGGGGGGGAAGCTGTCGCATGTTTGTCCGGGTCTGAACGAATCTCTTCACTGTAAAAATTTTCCTATATGCATAGACTTAATTCATGTAGCACATCAATGCATTGTCTGGTTGTTTGTGCAATGCTTTGCCGGTTCACTTATTCAAACAGGATACCCATCGTAATATTGATTATTTGTAGTAATTTGTATATATATCGCAAAGTCAGGACGTAAACTATGCAGTGCTCTTTTGGTGTATGCGTCGGTGCCCTAGTGGTTAGTGTGAAAGTTTACAAAGTCAAAAGTTGCCAATCCGATGGCTGTCGGTGCATATCCAGGAAAGGCATGACTGCTGTGCGATTGCCACTGGGATAGCAATTTGAAAATGTCAGTTTCTCACTATAGATTAGCACTCTGCTTAAAACGGGGGCTTGGAAACAGGGTCGTAACTTTTTAAGCCTTTTTTAAATCAGCACTTTCTGACTTTCGAGTAGCATTCAATTTTACTGTTCCAATTTTGTCTAAAGCTTTTGCTCTTGCAGTTAATGTACTTTTGTGGACGAAAGGAAGGAATAAAGCGGCTATAAATCGCGTTTCACTGAGAGCTTTTAATTTTGAATAGGTTATGGGCAGTCTTGTTTCTTTCCTCTTCATTTCCTAAAATGACGTTTAAAATGGTTCATCTCTGAGCGCTTTGTACACAATATATGATTCAAGGTTGTTCCGTGGTCACTTTGTAGTCTACCAAGTCAAGGTCATGAGATCGATGGCAAACAGCACTTATTAATTGTGGCATGCAGAACGCAAGAGCGACTCCATTATACCTTGCCTTTACCCTAATCAAGTGCCGTGTTCACTTCCCTTGTTAAGTTATTGAAAGCTCTTCTACTTTCATTCTTATTTCAGGCGACCATCCCCTGACAAGCTCCGCTGCCAGTCCCGTAGTAGCTCTCAAGACTCACCTTGACGCCCTGGCCAATCCTGGTGGCAACAAGATGTCCTCCTCCCATCACAAGAAATCCGACACTGCCTTCCCTCTTGCCTCCTCCTCTTCATCAGCTCTCACCTCCAATGGCCCTTCTGCAGTCGTTTCTCGTTTCCGTCTTCGGCATTCAGGTGGTTCTAGCTCCTCTGGGGCCAAGAAACGCCAATTGGAGCGGCCCCTTTCTCAAATAATATGTCAACTCGATTCAGCTCTTCTCCTGAATAATTCGCCCTCTTTCAGCATTCAACAACCCAGGTCGGAGGAGAGGCTGAGTGCTGTAGTTAATAACAACAATAGTCAGTCGACTGTGACTGAAGAAGTGCAGACCGGGCAACAAAAACTAGGTTCAGGGGGTTATGATGAAGATGATGTGATTGAGGGCATACCGCGGGCTGTGGCACAATGTCTGGACGACCTGGAGAACCCGCCTATTCCACCTACCAGGTAGGTTGTTTCGTATTATATATATTCATATATATATATATATATTTATTTATTTATTTCCACTATATACCCTACTTATTTTCCACGTATTATTAAAATTCGAACTTTCTATTTATTTGTAATTTTTCTACATTTCCGCTCTAATGATTGTTTAGGTCTTGGCCACTCCTCTATTGTGTTCAAAGTCTGAATCTTGACTAGCTTTCATACTTTTATCGGATATAATTTTTACGATTTTTTTGTTCAATATCACTTTATTCTTGAATTTTGATTCTTTCCAAACTTCCCAGATCTTCACATGTGATAAGAAAAAGCTTAAATTGATTACTAGAGGAATTTTGATCACCGTTGAAGCTGGTGAAATTTGAAGGCAGTTTATATTTTTCCATGATCAGGTGCTTGATTACGCATTTGTTTTTTTCAATTTGAAACAACCCGTTTTTGGTTGAATTTCATTGAAACCATTGATGTGTTATTGTTACTTTTAAATTTTACTCCTTATTGATCAGAATTTTAGCTTTTTCGTCTATGTGGACAGCTGCTATTTCGATACTGTCTCTTAAGAGGGGATTTTTGTAAATATTTGGCAAGGAATTCAAAGTGATTATTTGAGCGTCAGTATTAGCATGATTTTAATTTTTTATCTAGGCAACAATTGCTTCTTTAAGTTTATTCTTTCTTGCCTTTCATCTGACTCTAAGGTGTTTGCATAGTTTCGCAGATAATACTTTGTAAATGCGCCCACATTCAACTTAATATTTGGTTAGAATCCATCTTTATTTATCGTCATTCCATTGGATGCATGTTCGTGATAGACTGTTCTGTTTCCCTCACAGTACTGACTTTATCAGCCTCGAAGGCGCTCAAGCACTGATGAAAGAAATACAGCACGTAATGTCTGACGTGTTCTTTGGCTAATCCTCGATTTGACATTTCAGCAGCAGTAAGATGAATTTCACTCCCCAAACAATTTTGGACCATTTATCTACTTAATTAAAATGCTCAGAGAATTGTTTCGCCTACTGTGTCGGGTCACAAACTGAACTCAAGTATCTATCGGTACCCTTGAACTTAAGAGAGGATGGAATGTGATAGGTGCGGCGTTTTAGTACCCTTGTGTTAGCGTAACAAGAATATCTCCTAGAATTCTCATTTTCTCCTCTTGGTAACAAATGCTACTACTTAAAATAGCCTGTCTCAAATACCCCCCATCTTGATATCCACTTATCATGTCTAGTGCTTACCCGGTTGAAGTCTCATTGGTGGTGTGCTTTCTGGTGATATATCGTCCCACTCGCTTCCTTTCTCACAACATTTATTTAAGTCCTCTCTACTCTTTCTACCTCCTGTCCCGAATCTGTTGCAGTTAATCTATTTCTTCCGGAGAAAGTCTTGTTTGAATTCTATTAGATTGCCAAATATGGTAGCTGTCAATTCATTTTTAGGCCATATTACTACCCCCCTTTTTTAATAATCTCACTCTTTGCAAATGACAGGGATAAAGTACATAATGCTATATGGTGGCCTAATTTATATAGTAACTCCTTTTCGTCGATATAATTTTTTTCAACATATTTGATAACTATTTTGGTAGTAGGTTCTTGTGATCCGGTAGCGTAGTTATTTGCGTGGGTGTCTGTTAAATCAAGGGGGGATAAGTCTACATTTGTACACGCAACGTTATGATTAATCTCAATCCTCTTAACGCCCGAATTGTTATTTTGAGGAATGTACTCAACTACAATCCCGCGGGTCTCGCAGTAGACTGATGCCACCGATGTGATGAGTTTTGGTGGCATTAGGTGAAGGCTATAGACACGTATTGAATGAGTCTAGTACCCCAATGGAGCTTATTTTGAAAGAGGACCGTGTATGGTCCTAAGGGCGTTAGGGGGTTAATGGGTAAGGTGGATCAATAACGAAGTAGCAAAATGGTAGGTTTGTCATCATGAGTTTATTATCTTTTACGGCCTCTCTCTCTTATTAGTGATTAGGATCATTGCAAATAAAGGTTAGCTTCTGCGCATAAATCGTTTTTACAATTTAGTATTAATTCGTTTAGATTATTGTTTAAAGTATGCTCGATTTGATTGAATTCATTGGAAACTAACGTATTTTCACCTTATTACAATCATCGGAATTGATATGAGTTGACGTAGACTTTCATATGGCAATTTACCATTTCGCTTCGATTTTTTTGTTACGGCTTAGATCTTTCATATGCTGGCCGTTTTAGCTTTCTTTGCACCTCATCTATTCTATTGTTTCTGTGTAACTAATCTATTTCATTTGCTCATAATTTGATTTGAAGCAAAAGTTAAAAATTTTAAAGTACTGGACACAATCGTTGTTGATGGATTTAACGCCAATAAACTTTGCTCGCCTTTATGCTGGACGCATTTTGCTTGCGTCATTAGAGGGACGAATAGTAGTGGCTTGTCTTTCAAATTTGAAGAGACCTCCAGTTAGTTGTGCTTTCTTCTTCGTGGACATTTTGCTCGATGAAACAGTGAATTCGGTGTTGTTCAGCACTGCTTCATGCCTAAAATAAGATTATTTTATTATTAATCAGTTTTTACAAGTAATTGGATGCACGAGAGTGACATACCTAAAATGATAATTAAAGTGACATGCTCATTGTACCTATGCATTCGTCTGTGGTTTAGTAAGTCGAGCCAGACTGTTATAGAATCTGTGCTCTCGATTTTGTTGCCAGTTGTAGATACTCTTTGAATCAATCTGAGCATGAACTTCATTTATAATCCATGAAGAACTTGTTAGGAGAGGAACTTGGGGATATTTTTTGCTGGGCGTTACTGTAAATTGTCCATGTGGCCATTATTGTAATAGAAGGGTACTTAAGTTCCGTCAAAGATGCCATTTTAAATGTTTTAGCTCTCTCTCTTTCTAGAAAATTGAAAGCCCTGGTTCGCTAATTGTCATTTATTAGTGGCAATTTTCTTATTCCTCTTTGTTCGGATTTCTGCTATAAAAATGTACACCTAGCGACGTCTTAATGAGAACTTTAGTGATAGTTTATGCAGCTGTTGTTTCGCAGTAGCCCTTTTGATCAGTTCAACGCAGAACGTTATTTTTTAGCATTCTTAATAGTACATATTCTGCAATTGCTTTAGTATATTTAATAAATCAGACATTTATTGTTAACATGAACTGCACTGACTGGTTTATTCGGCTATCTTATCTGCGTTTGCGCCACACTTCCGGTCTCGCCCCATTGTTCTAACATAAATTACAGCATCAAGTACTTTCATCCGATCCGCCAAATTCGGTTGAATTTTCGATATTTCTCTTATTTTTTGAGTTTCTTCACTTTATTGTGTTCTTATAAAGCCATGATCTATTCCATTTCGGTTTCCTGCTTGCTCTTTGTATTATTGTATCTTATTTAAGTAGTCACAATGGGGTGAGCTCAGAATTAACAACACAATTGATATTTTCGGTTCCCATCTCCACTCCTTATCCACTTTCGTTCCTTTATTTGCTTTTCTTACTACTTCAGAGTTTACTCCTTACGTCGTGGTGCTGGTGAAATCTTCGGTCACTTCGCCAATTCCTCTTCTTCTGAAACCGCCTCACCCCATGGTTCACGAGGCCGACGTGCACCCCTCCAGAGTCTTTCAGAATCATCCGGTTTCGAGATGCTGGACCTTGAACGTTCGGGCGGAAGCGGGTCCAACGGGCGTGGGGAAGCGACTGATGATGATGATGCGGAGGCGTTGGAATTCGCCATTCTAGAAGCGGCCGCAGAAGCGGAAGAGCAAGCTGCAGCGGCTGCTGTGAGTGGAGAGAGGAAGAGGTGTCAATTGGGTGATGTATGTCCTGTTTCTCCACTGGCTGACCATATGAGCGCTTGGTAAGTGATTTATAGTGAAGAGTTTTGCAAACCAAACTCATTAATTAGCGACGATTGTAGCGTTCCGTCCTGTCTATATTTGGGTCATATCTCGAGTCAAAATTTTAAATCCGCTGTCATTCGGCAAGTTGATTTGCAGTATATTTGGAGTCATCATTTTCAGGCCTTATTGTGGAAAATGCTCTGTGTGGCCTTGTTTCATGATGTGAATGCTAGCCATCTAAAGCTACTTACTTTATTCTCCGCAAAAATGTTTACAACTGGGAGTTGTTGAAAAAAAAACGTCAAAACAATTTTGCTCTCTGATGGGTCTTAAGCAAGAGGCGAGCAATTGTTTTAACACTCAGGAAGGCATTTATCATGTTACTTACTTTAGCAAGTGACAGAAAATCATTAATTGAAGAAGATGACTACGTATGAGCTCATCTATTGCTGTTACTCTCGTTTATTTTTTAAATTGTGGAAATTGATTGCCTAATATTCTGGGTTGACAACAGTTGCTTGATGTTAAGTATTTGACGTTATCCAAAATTTCTCAGAGGGCCCCAAAGAGAGCATATATATTGATAGGTCACATCGCATTATATACAGTATCAACTTACAACTATCTGAGGCAATTATAAAGTAGGCCAAGGGTTCACTTCGTCGACAAATAGCCCAATTTGGGCTATATGATGGGGGGGGGGCCTGTTTTTCCTGACCTAGCCACTTCACTTACTAGGCGTGCACTGATAGGAGTCAAATCTTTAACCACTAATTATTGCACCACCGCTACAAACATCTTACTATGGCAGTAAAGTCAAATAATAATACTTATCGCGCTTACTTGCCCAATTATAGCTGCTGAGTCTAAGTTCAAAATGCTTAAAGATGTCATATAACTATTTATTATGCAATGCGCAGGACCACTTTATGGTTGCTTTCTCGAATTATTCATGATGAGTGATAAATGCTGCATATAAGCTCTTAGTCGGCTCATCCTTAGTCAATGCTAATGACCAAGCAATTTTTTGCTTCAAGCGATATAAGCGATTAAATGTGGAGTCTATTTCTTTATTCTTCAACAAGCAAACGCAACTACTCCGTATCGATTTGCGTTTCCGAATGGCTTATCTACATTTTTCGCTACCTTCACTACTTCCGCTTCGAAGCGGAAATCTCTTTTTCCGGACTATTTCTCTTGGTTGGAGGAGTTACAATATTGGTATTGGTCAAATTTAAAAATGCTTGGACGTCTTCAACGCGCCCACATTTCCCTTCTGAAACTTACTTAAGGCAGAGTTTATCTTCTCTATGGTCCATGAATAAGTGGGCTTTCATTTATTTATTTAATTAACAGTAATTAATTGTTGCTTCTAATCCTCGAAATTGTATGTTACTCTCTTTAATTTCATCTAGGCAACCCTCACCAAGTGAAAACGACATCCAACCAGGCACCTGTCCTCTGCATGCTGGCCTTGAGTCTTCCCCCTCACCTCTGCACAATGG
Source organism: Rodentolepis nana (assembly GCA_900617975.1). Classification (NCBI taxonomy): domain Eukaryota; kingdom Metazoa; phylum Platyhelminthes; class Cestoda; order Cyclophyllidea; family Hymenolepididae; genus Rodentolepis; species Rodentolepis nana. The sequence continues at coordinate 7,289 of UZAE01001679.1, forward strand.
TAATGGCCACCATGGCAACAATCATCACCATCATCAACAACAACAGCTCAGGGCCGCAACAACTACTAATGGTGATGACATTAATAGTCACTGGTGGCCCAGCGGTATAAATGGATCTCGATCACAGCAGACACCGCAACCACCCCCACAATCACAAATCGATCGATGGACAGGAGAAACACCGACTCCGACTGCAACCCCAACTCCTACCCCCACCCCGGCCAACCTCCTACCCAACGCTCATCAACATATACATTCGTATGCATCACAATCTTCTCCACCGTGGTTCCAGGCCTACTTGCCCAGGGAAGTGGCTCTTGAACTCCTTACCCATGAAGAAGTAAGTGCTAGTTATGTGAGACTGATGGAAAATTTTTATTAACACTTCTCTCTTTCTAGGGTAATAGGAAATACACGTTGCTTAAGTCTCGATGCTATTCCTAAACGATTGTGCATTCTTGTGTACGCTTTGGTTTTGTGCAGTGCTACTAACATGTATATCAGTAACGTTTCTTTTCCAGAATCTACGCTGAATCTGATTTTATTTCCATTTTTTAAGTTTTTTTGGGTCTACACACATTTGGTTGACTTAAATTTGTTTTCACCTATTGAGCCCTGATCTGAGGATTTCGTTATTGACTTCTTTATTATACGAAGAGGAGCCTGAAAAAACTATTTATTTCGCATAAACTTGGTTACAGCAAGTAAAGTATTATATGCTTGTATTTCAGTATTTCCAATTAGTCCATTTAATGAAGTAAAGTTGTCGTATTGTCTTCCTTCGTTTGAATTTCAGCTTTGGTTTTTTTCAATACTTTTGCTCTTATGGGTAATTCAAATTCTAAAATTCAATTGCCGTGATTCGCCACCTGAACTGTTGAGCTAATTCCCCTATCAAGGACATTCAATGCTTATTGAGTGATTGATAATTATGCTGATCGGTCTTGTCAATTCCATTCGCTTTTCCCTCAGAAGATTAAATGTTTATATCTGACATCGAAGTAGCCGAGGAAATGCTTTTCACTCATATAAAATCATCCCTAATTAAGCAAAAAGGATCGGAAATTGGAGGTTTTTGTCTTGAAATGTTTGGCACTCCGGTCGCTATTTGAACTGTCTTACGTTCCGGCTTGGATTATTTAGAACCATTTTGAAGCCAATAAATAAGTGCCGAAGTATTTCAGTCTTATTGAACAAATACTTGTTTATTTTTTGCTTTATTGTATATTTCGAAGACCACTCTAGTTGCACTCGAGTATAAGCCGAAAAATTTGGAATTGTCCAAATTGTGTAGATTGATTAGTGAACCCACTACTGCCATCTCTATGTGAAAATTCAAAGCTAATACAATTTTTTCATTTGCAGACTGGAAGTTTCCTGGTTCGAGACAGTGTAACCCAGCCTGGTTGTTGGGCTCTATCAGTTCGAGTCCCAACACACGTCAATTGTGTTGGAATTACTCACTACCTTATTCAACATTCTAAACACGGTGTCAAACTCAAGGTGGGTTTCATTTTAAAATAGCATCTTACTTAAATTATTTCAGCACAAAGGATTATTTGTCTTCATTTTTAGGGCCTGGACAAGGAATGGCCTTCCCTCGAGGCACTGATCACTCACCTCACAGTAATACCTGAGATGTTGCCTTGCCCTCTTCGTCTCCCTCCAACAGCTCAATATGGAGGAAGTCAGCAACCACACCAAGCCTCTAATCCTACCTTTACGGAGGAAGAGGAGAATGATTTTGGTGAAGAACCCGAAGATGAGGAATACCAACGGCTGTCAGATTTTTCCTCAATGCTCGCCGATATGCAGACTGCTACGAATAATACCGTTTCTAATTCAACGGCTGTGGCCCCTCGCCTCTTCCGGTGACATGTGGATCTCTTAGTTCTCTCGATGTATATACCCTCTCTGGCATGCATCCACTTTCATTCTTACGACCAGTTCTCCCCCTCTGTATTCAGTTCTTGACAGACCCACATTCTCACACTGTTTTCTTTCAGTCTTGGTTATTTCTGTCATAATGATATCAGTTCGTTCTCCCTGAACTGTAACCTCAAATTGTCTCCTATGTTCTCTCCCTCTTCTCGGTTATTGGAATGAAGGTATTGCGCATTGAAGTGGGGATGTATTTAGGTAGTTTGCTATCATATTCTACTTTATTATTATGGTAGAAACATATTCAATGCATGTACGCAGTTTCTGTACCCTATATACGCTTTGCCAATTCTAATGTTATTCTAGATTGCAGTAATATTTACGGCATGGTGAAATGGAGCTTTTTATTTGCTTCGTGGACACCTCCGGTGTTTAGCTACATACCGTAAGACGCTGAATTCTCATACACCCGACCGCCCTATGACATCATATTACTAGTGCACCTGTACCCAAATCTGGGAACCTGTGTGGAACTGTGTTTTGTTATATATGGAGGGGGGGGGGTTGGTGGTCTATTTTATCGGTGTAAGATCATATGTAAAGGGCTTATCAAGTCTTGACACCACAGGATACAATGGGTAGGACTTCAATTTGGCTAGAGATGAATTCTCTACCAATGATTTAGAGATAGAGAGGAGTGTTGAGATCGGGGTCTGTTTTTGGATCGAATGGATTCCATTCTGCTGATTGCCGCAAACAATGGCGGTTAACTGTTGTATTTAAAGCCGAAATTTGTGGTAAAGGCTCTTCAAATAATTCGTCACAAATTTGTAGGCGCCTTGATGCATGCTGTTTTTTGCGTTGCTTGATAAAGGAGAGGGTTGGGTGGCTGTTGACTTAATGGTGCTTCTTCTCAGACAGCACTAAATTTCCAGTTCACTAATTATTAAGTAAGTATAAATAGAACAATTGTGCTTCTAGTAAATTCCAGGTGTAAATGGTAAGTTTTTTGTTCTTCAGATCAAATGCAATTGCTTTTAGTCTGGACACGATTTAAAATTCCTATTGAAAAGTAAATGTGGCATTATAACGGTTTGATGACTTACAAATTTAACCTTATCTTTAAGAAGAGCAGTAATTGAGTATGTCCACTTATGGAAGATAACTAGGAATTGGTCTAATTGGAAATGTACTTTTATATCATGTAGACACGAAGCGTCTGGACGATTCGCAGAAATTGGCTCTAAAATTTATTTAGCTGACGTTTGTTTTAATGGAGATAACCATGGAAAGATTATTTCCATACTTTAATGTCTAAAAGCAACGCCATGTTTCTAAATTTCAAGTAAAGCTCCACCATTAGATGACTAAAATCGGTGAAAAGCTTTCTGTTGTCAAGCTTCGCAATAGTACCGCTATGAATTAAGAGCCGGAATGACAGTAACTGGAGAAACGCAATGTTTTACTAATCTATATAAAATGACAGTCACCATCAGCCCTCTAGTTGACTTTGGACTTCACAGAGGGGAGGAACATCAGAGTCACCAAAAAGTCTAGAGGCGGGGGGAGGGGACAGAAGATTGATTCAAAAACGTGAAAGAGATAGACTCGAAGGTAGAGAAAAAGGTAAAGTGAGTACTGTAAAAGTAGTAGAATATGGCATGCAGTGGGGAAATGGTATGAGTATACGTACACCCCGTAGAAACAAAATGTAAAAATAAGGAAATAGCAGTCTTGTGAGGATGAAATTGGCAATGTCAAATGACGGGCTTTATGATATTTATCATTAGTCAATATAGCCAGGATTCTAATTCGTTATGCTAGCAGCTGCGGACTTTCATACAATCGCTCCAAATCCTGGTCAGCTCTCCTGCAAATGGAAGAGAGACTGCTTACGTGAACGCAGCCTTCAGAACTACAATTTACAGGTCAAAGGTGTCAAAATGAAGTTATAGTTATCTTCATAATGCCTCTCGGACTCTCACAAACACTCTAGAAATTGAGGGCCATACATCCTTTTGTCTAAAAAGCATTCCCGAAATGGTTTTTAAAATTTGTTTTGCTCTAGAAGTAATAAATAAAGTAATTCATTTTCAAAGTGTAAAGGCAAATGTCACAATGGCAGCATCAGCAGGTCAAAAGAATCCGTAAGTAGGTGTTTGAGCCATTGTAAAAATTCATTTTATCTGCATGCTTAAATTTAACACTTTTAAGTAGTTTAACAAGAACTTGAAATCATTGTTATCAGCAGAATTTCTTTCCAAGAAAACAAACTTTGAAAGCTATCCCATTCGCATTTCTGACATAACATTCAAATGACCTACTTAACTAAATAATTGACAAATTTGCATTCCCTTCTATACCAAGCGGTCAAATACGACTTGGAGCTAAAACCACTGGAGTGTAATTTAAATGGAATATACGTTAGAATAAGACGACGTGGAAGCAGGGAAATAAAATAAAAAACACAGTAACTCAAATTCCATCCACTCCACAATGCAAACAATCTACCAATTGATGTCGAAAATGGGGAAATACGCTCATTTGAAAATTAATAATACATTTATTTTATTTATACAAAATGGCAAGCATCTTGAGGGTTACCATTAGACCTTTAGTTGACTTCAGGCTTCACAGAGGGGAAGGAACATCAAAGTGAAAAGTCGAGAGGGGGGAATAGAAGAGTGTTTCAAAGATGCAAAATAGACAGACACAAAGGTAGGGAAAAGGTGAAGTGAGTACTGTAGAAGGGGTCGAATATGACATACAGTGGGGTGATGGTAGTTTGGAGTCAGAAGTCAACTGCCAGCAAATAGACCTTTTTGCCGTAGGAGTACACGTTGCCCAGGGTCCACCAAGTGGAGGTAAGTCTATCGCACAGCCCTTGCCGT
>UZAE01001680.1:0-12058 GCA_900617975.1 Rodentolepis nana
TATGATATTTCAAGTTGAAATGAACATCAAATCAGTACCAGATATTTATTTAATTATATCAAATGGCAGGCGTCTTGAAGGTTATCATTAGCCCTTTATTTGACTTCAGACTTCACAGAGAGGAGGAGGAATATCAAAGTGCAAAAAATTCGAGAGGGGAGGGGGAAACAGAAGTGCTTCAAATACAGAGGTAGAAAAAAAGGTGAGGTGAGTACTGTGGAGGTAGTCGAAGATAACATACAGTGAGGTGATGGTAGTTTGAAGTGAGAAGTCAACTGCCGATTAATAGACTTTTTTACCGTATGAGTATACGTTGTCCAGGGTGTACCACGTGGAGGTAAGTCTATCGCACACACCCAGTACCGAATATAATATCAATCAGTAAGTTGAAGCTAGTAATTTTGGACTTCCACATATTAAAGTGAGCATTTTCGCATAAGTATGGAATTTTAGACGTTGGGGTAAGTAGAACCCTAATAAAACCACTAAGATATAATATCCATTAAAAAAATAGAGTTGTAGTGGCGATGCGGGTAAAATTAACCTTGAGTAAACTCTATAAAGGTAAATGTGTCTTACCTACCTGACGAGAAAATGCATCAAAATGACGTAATAAAACTCGCATTCTCAATCTGCTGGTTAGTTAACTAACAACCTGAAAACTTATATCAAGGAAAGCCATAAAAATATACACAAAGCAGGACTTGCTGGTTATGATGAAGAAAAATTAAAGTGACTTCAGAAGTTTAATCACCAATTTGCTCACCAAAGATGATCCTACCACCAAATATATGAACCTCTTGACTATGTCAATTAATTGTATCCACGGTTTATGAAAATGAATTGCTTCAAATACAGTAAGTAGTAAGTAGTAAAAGATTCCCAATAGAATTTATTTTCGTAAAGAAAGTTTACTTCACATCACAGCCAACCAAAGGTAGCCATTTAAGACAGCATAATCTATTCCATTCGATGGGCGAAGCGGCACAGCGAGGCAGGATAAGGACAACCATCTGGGTGATTGGATTCCATCCAACATGGCGTTTTTTTCCATGGTCTGTTCTTGTTACCATTTGCTTTCAACCCTTCCGGTTCGTAACGCAGCCGTATTCCTTCACCAGTCACTACATTCAGAATATAAATATCAAAATTTTAACTACTGAGTAAGAAGTAAGTAACAAATGATGGACGACAGTACTTACCCATAAAGGTCTGGTGTTGATTCCGAAGGACAGTTTGTAATCCACCTCGAATTAGCTTTAATTTCGCCACAACTTCAGGATCAAGCCGTTCGCAGGCTTCTTTGATACTTAAACAACCACCAGAATTCCACAGACGTCCGTCAACAGTAAGAATCTTTTCCTTGGTAGAACCAAGTTCGAGGACCTTTGAGAAAATATTTGCCCCAATTTTAACCCTATCTTCCATAGAAAGAGATGAAGGAGCTTTGCCTGAATCCTCTTTTCTTGGCGTGAAGGCGGATTTAAGGGGATTTTCAGACTGTATGACAGAATTGACCTTCTCAACACGAGTCGATGAATCATTTAAGGGGAAGTTTCTTCCAACTATACAAAACTGGGAAACACATAGGCTATTTATAGAAAACGTTTTATTATCATTCAAATGTAATTAAAGAATGAACAAGGGTCAATACTGACTAACCATAACCATGTGTATTTTTTAAATCAAAACTTATACAAAGACGTCTTTAGGTAAGTAGATATAATAATAGCACTTAAACAAGAAGCAAATTTTTTTAGTACCCGGATTCAACCCCTAGCCAATAGTAACTACTTATGTTGGGTTATGAAAAGATGGCTGAAGTTTGTAATTTGTTTAAGTAGGAGGCCACTAACTGATACTTCACTTTTGATGGTTGGTCAAATCGTGGAACGATTAGTAACAAATTCACGGCTTTAACTAGAGAGGTATATTCATTAATCAATCTAACATAAGAGACATAATTGTGAGTCAAGACATATTTAATCGCAAGAAAATAACTAAAATGGGGGAGTAAACAATAAACTGGGATCCTATTATCCCAATATTTACCCATTGTAAATATTTTTTATAAAATGACAAGGGTTCCTAACTGAATCGATGATTTGGTCTTACCAAAATAATTAGAAGGAATATAACTTCCATCACTACACATTTATTCAAAATTATAAGCAATACTGCATTAATAATATTGAGTGTGTGAATTTCAATTAAAAATAGCAACTTACTCGTTTAGTGGAAGGAATTCTCAGTATATCCAGTTCCGGAATGAAGCCGCACGATTTAAAATGCTCCATAAGATAGGATAAGTAGCCCCCGAAACGGCCTTGCCAAACACTTCCCGCAGAGTCTGTAGGGATTCTGTGCTTTCCTAAGTCAAATTTATGAAAAAGACTGAAAGCACAGCAGGGAATAACGAAGACTCGACAATGAGGATTTGACCGAGCAGCAAGAATAGGCAACCAGGGAGTTAATTCGTCGCTATGGTTACCAATTAGCCAATCGGCCTCAGGGAAACCTGGATGAACTTGAGGATCAACTGTCATTTCAATCAGATTTCGCCTCACTTTATCAGGATACGAGTCCCATATATTCCGTTTGCGGATATCAACTCCAGTGCCCTCAAACTAAAAATATCGTGAGAAGAATAACAAGACCTAATCTCACCTCTTCTGAATTTAGAATATAAACCAGTAATCCATTTCCACACCCAATGTCTACGAATCGTGGCTTTTTAATGGTATCATTTCGCCATAGACACTAGGAAATGATAGTTAAAAATAAAAAAATTACTAATAGATAAGCGGCTATTCCAAGATCTTCGTGAATAAATTTGATTGGGTCAGTTCCCATGCACCAAAACTAAGAAGGAAATAAGAAACTGATTAATTACATACCGAGGCTATACTCTTGGCATAACGGTTTTTAAGCTCATCATAACAACGTTGATATTCTTCTAAGTTCACCAGCACGAGAGAGGGAGGACCATTATTTATTTTCCGTTTCAACCAAGTATTTAATTTTAAAACGAGGACACTTATTAACCATTCCTCATCGATGAGTTTGGAAGTGGTTTTAACTCCAGGGGCGATAGCGAATAAACTGGAAAATAATTCAAAGCACATAGACTTACTCAGATTTTATGACACTGTAGGCGTAAAACTCAGAGTAAAAGCTGTAATGAACACTATCTAAGATTTATTTGAATAAAATCTCCAAACCTGTTCTTGTTATTGTTATCGTCTCTTCGAACGGTTCGACGCCGACATACAATTTGGGATAAATCACTCGTTTAATTAAATTTTCCGAAAGATACTTAATACGGGAGCCGAAAATCAATTTGTGGATAACATTAGGCTTTTGAATCCAGATATCCATTGCAGGATCAACCATTGCGATTAGCCAATGTGAAAAGCGAGGCAAGTCAAGCCCTCCGCCAGGGTTGGCAAATGACCTTTATGTAAAGAAGTTTATTGTTGAAATCTTATTGGCAAACGATGCATTTTTACTATTTTCACGAAGATCCTGAAATGATAAACCTAGTCATAAATTATGTAATTCTATGTCATTTTGTCATACTCTAATCAACTTGGTTATGTGTAATAATTTCCTAAACTTTCTTAATATTTATAAGGAACCTTATATCGTAATTTTAGACCTCTTTTCTGTTGCATTCAAGCAAACATCGCTTAAAAAATTCCAAATAGATAAAGTTTAAGATCACTGATGGTTTCTGGGGATTAGTGGCTCGGATGAAGTTAATTATTGAAAATGAGTTTCGTGGCAGTTATTTATTATCAGTTATCCTTTCAAATTTTGTTATGATTTATAGACAATTTATCCTTGCAAAGCATAGTACTATCCGAAGTTACTTCAATAACGCCCTTTAGGGTAGTATCTGGCTGATAATTACAATACATATTTTGGATTAGTTTCATAATTGCTCACCATCTTATAGTTTATAAAATTATAGAGGACCGTAAGTACAGCTGATTTTTTCATACATTTATAACGAAATTGTATGTGAAAATATGGGCAATTCGTAGGTTAAAATGAAAATAGCATGTATGTTAAATGTCATCAAACCAGATGTTAATGTGAAAGTCTACTGAGAAAATTAAGGCTGACTCTCAGATGAGCTTCTAAAGGAATGTGCTGTGTAAAATTCTGAAATGACCTGCATGTAAGCCAAATTGTAATTTAAATATCTTTTGCAGAAACAAGAGATAATATATCTTTTGAAATAATCATTCGTTTTAAGGCTATAATTCACACAGTCAGAAACGGACATATAATTAAAACTATGGAATTCTTTGCCATCCTGTGCTTACTGCCATCTGACTTATTTTAGCAAATGTAATGCTTGTAAAATTCTGGTCATCTACATTTTGAAATTGAACTTTTCATTGATTTCTCCTATCAAATATCTATCTTGTTTAAAAACTATTGACAACTAGAGTTCTAAGTTGTTCTGTAATAGATAACAAAAGCCACTAGAGAAAAGGGTTTTTGCTTTTTCCACGTATTAGAGGTAATTTAACGACTTTCGGTCAATTACCAATATTTAAATACCCCTTAGGCTATAAAGTAGCACTTCCCCCAAAAAATAGTGGAGATAGATAAGAGGACTTATCAATGTTCCTTCTCCCTTACTGAGAATAAAATATACATGGGTGGTCTTTCTATTAAGCTGTTGAACCTAAAATGACCCTGAAATCATTTCACCTACTCTTTTTTGAGGAGGTTATCCTCATTGATTAGTGTTTAGAATCCTGCTTTACATTCAAGAGTCCACGTCACAAAAATCCACCACTTTTAACTATTTGTTTGCTTAACCCATTATAAACAGACTCACCAAAATACAGCCACATTATGTGATAAACAAATGCAATTAATCCTACAACTATCTTGCTTACCTACTTGATGTAAAATGGAACTGGTTGGCTTGCATTTAGACCTAACCTTCCACAACCACCCTAATCCATTTGTCCGTAAATTGGATTAAAGCTCAGCTATTTTGTTGCAGGAATGAATGACATAATCACTAAATATTTATTTATTTCAAATGACAAACGTTTAGTTGACTTCGGGGTTCACAGAGAGGAGGAGGAACAACAAAGTCGCATAAAGTCGAGAGGGGGAACGGAAGAGTGATTCACAGATGGAAAAGAGACAGACAGACACAAAAGCAGAGAAAAGGTAAGAGGAGTACTGTGGAAGTGGTCGAATATGGCATAGAGTCAGGTCACTATGGTTTGAAGTCAGAAGTCAACTGCCAGTTTACAGACTTTTTGCCGTATGAGTATACGTTTCCTAGGGTGCACTACGTGGAGGTAAGTCTATGGCATACCCCTAATCACTAAATATAGGGCCATATTGAGTAAAGTGTTGACGAGGAGACAATAATACCCTTTCTTTTCACACCTGCTTTGAGCCATTTTATTAGCACTCTTTGCTAAATCCTTTATCCTACTATTATATAATAAGTCGTATTTATTTCTTGATATGGAGTCACCATTCTATTCTATGTCACTTTTCTCTCTAATCTATACGTCTCTGCTACTTTCAATGTCCATGACGCCTAAGATTTTTACTACTTAATTATTCTGTTTGTGTCAATTAAAATATGTGGTTGTTGACTTGGTCAATTCTCGGCCTTAATGTTAATGAAATGTGGTGTGCGATAGACTTACCTCCTCGTGGTGCACCCTGTGCAACGTATACTCATACGGCAAAAAGTCTATTAACCGGCAATTGACTTCTCACTTCAAACTACTATCACCCCACTGTATGTCATATTCGACCCCTACCACAGTACTCACCTCACCTCTCTTACATCTTTGAAACACTCTTCTGTCCCCCCCCCCTCTCGACTTTTTTCAATTTGATGTTCCTTCCCCTCTGTGAAGCCTGGAGTCAACTAAAGGGCTAATGATAACCATCAAGACGCCTGCCGTTTGATATAAATAAATAAATGTTAATGAAATGTATTTCCATGCCTTCTCTTCAATCTTACCTTATATTCTCACTGGCAAAATGGTTATCTTTTTTGTGCACTTTATCTGACGCACTCCAGCTGCTAAAAGTGCATAATCTTGTACCTCTCGTAACAACTGGCAATCGATAACTTCAAAATTTACAACCTTCCTTCTATTATATTTACAAGAGGGAGGTAATATAAGGTCTGAGTTGGCCTAGTAAGAGCTAACTGAATTTGCCTCCCAGAGCCATATAATGCAATAAATTTTAATTAAATGTTTATATAGACATATGTATATATTATAAAACTTATTTTGCTACTTATACTACGTACATTCAATAAAATCGATAATTTCCAAAGTATGGAGTGTTTTTCCTTTTCTCACCGCTATTATTGCCCGGTTCATTCTGTGGTGTTGGTGAAACATCCACAAAATAAACCCATTCTGGGGCGGAAATTAGCATTGGGCTATTCGCTTCATGTTGAGCCATTGGAGTTATTTGGAATGGAGGAGAGTTCTCGCCCCTTCGAAAACCCATCATCGATGAATCATTGCCTTGCTTTGGTTCCGGTGGTGGTGGAGTTACTAAACCGGATGGTTGTGGTCGTTCCATCAGGCCAAACATGCGAAAGGGACCATTGTGATCTTGGGAGGGCATTGGAGCTGAGTAAAAGAGGGGAAAACTGTCTTGATGGGGATTCTGATCTTCCATTCCAGGGGCTGTCATCCTTTGTTCATAACCATACTTTGGTACCAGTGGGGTAGGAGCATTGTAATGATCATCTATCATACCATAAGTAAATTGTTGGTGATGGAAATTTGTTTGTGCTGAAACAGACCCGTTTATCTGTTTAAGTGGGACTTTGAAGGGTGCATCTTGGGGCAAAATAGTTAGATATTTGTGCATCCGTGGGCCAAGGCTGGCGTTTTCAACTTCTGAATCGCCTGAATCATAGGATTCATCATGTCGCGAAAATTCCATGCAGCCACTGAATATTTTATCAATCTCAGGAGAATACGGCTTCATTATGGAAGTATATGAAAGTTTGTATTCATTGATTTTAAACACTTCTACAGCAAGATGACCTTGTGTGCATAACAATTCAACTAGAAGGTGTTCTTTAAATGCATCAATTATCCAATCATAAAAAGGGGAATTTGAATAGTACTCTTGTAGCCCAAGGCGTATAGGTCAAAATTAGAAAGTTCATTTGAAAGGAAATTTTACACCACTAGAACACGATTTCTTTGATGCTTTTATTCTCTTATCTATAATAAAGTGAGAAAAAAACTTATAAAATTCTAAGTGCCTGAAATGTTTGCATATTTCGTCATTTGCACTTTTAATGTACTTGTTGCATTATTATTAACCAAACCAGGGCAAACAATTATTCCTTTATTCCCTAAATTTAATTAATTAATCCATTTTGAACAATTTATGTGAATAATTCATAGAGCAGAAGGGAAGACAATCAACCTACTTTACACCTGCTCTACCTAACTCATTGAAGTTGAGATTATAACAGGCGCAAGTAGAATTTAGCAATGGGATTGAAGATGGTTCAAAATGTGCGTGGTAAGCTCAGATCTGTTATCAGTAAAATTGAACTAAGTGGATGAATTCTCATTTCCCGAGACAACTTCCTCTTCAATCGCCAAATTGCGCCTTTCTTCTCAATAACTCTCAGAGTCTAAATGAAAACATTTTGAGGTTTCGATGGAATGGATGTTTTTCCTCCACATGATGTTCTGTTTTCTCCGGATTTATCATCGCATTCAGCAATGCTTCCAACAACGTGTTCTTACTTATTGTCTGCCCTACCATTCACTTTTATAACCGTTTACTTAGTTTTCAAATTCTAAATGTAGGCATTGAATATTTTGCATTTTCCTATATTACGACTTCTCCATGTTTTTACCCCTTCATATTACCGTCAATTTATCCATTTATAGAACACCGTCAATACTTAATTGAGTGTAATTATAATCAATAAATTCGTGGGAAAAATTTAATACAGCAATAAACTAATTTCTACTTTCGATTAAGTGATGGGTGGATGGTAGACGAAATGATTAATTGCGCCTCTGAAATACCTAAAAAATGACCTTATTAGTTGATAGGACGAAAACGATTACTAGATTGGTATATACGAAGAGATAGGTGGTATGGAAAGTTTCGCAATTCTCTTACCTTAAAACTCCTCTGGGTTAATAATGCCAAGAAAATTAAGGTGCGTGTTCAGTTTGTCCTAGCCATCTCGAATAAAGCAGACACGATGTCGAATCTCAACTCATTTAAGATATGTGATAGACCACAGGCGTTCAATTTTAAGTACCTTAATTATATATATATATATATATATATATATATATAAAGCAGTTTGAAAAAGAACATTTCATTTCAATTTGTGGCTCAAATTTAATGGCTAGAACTTTCTTAATTCTCTCTTAAAGTTAGCTCATTTTTTAAGTAGTGTTGATATCAAGATATTCACCTGATCCATATCTCCATTTTGTTTGACAAAATTATAACTATAACATTCTGGAATATGCCGATGGTGGGATGTAGCATCTGCAATTTTGTTGTTTAGTGGTATGCGAACTGCAGAGTGTCAACGAATTAACTGAAAGACAAAGTGATTGACTATCTGACAAAATGCAGTGAATTGCAAAAAACGAAGTTCGAATTTATGGTTTAATGGAGAACCCACATTTGGCAATGAATGGAAAATTGAGTGCAATCGTTAGTGTGTTCAGTCAGAGTATAAAGAAATTGAGTATGGTTGAATGGGGAACTTGTGAATTTAAATAGTCAAGTGACGTATAAAATCAATTCAATCAATAGTTGAATTCGTTACGATATCCCTTCCTTTTTGACTTCCATCATAGTCACACCAAGATTCCGCACAATTCATTATAACTGTTTCAGGTGAAATTGACATGGTAAACCTATAAATATACCTAATACGTCTTCTGCTTTCAACAACTCAGATTCTATGTTTCATAGTCTTATCTTTTGTATCTACCTGACATCACCTTGACTAATATCTCACTTCCTAACAATAACTAATAACTAAGCTGCATAATCGCCTCCACGTGGTGCACCATGGATAACGTATACTCATACAGCAATAAAGTCCATAAACCGGCGGTTGACTTCAAACTACCATGACCCAACCACTTCCATAGTACTCATCTTACCTTTTTCTCCACCTTTGTATCTGTCTCTTTAACATCTGTGAACCACTCTACTGTTCCCCACCCCCCTCTACTTTTTTGTGACTTTGAAATCTCGACTTTTTGCCATTTTGATGTTCCTCCTCCTCTCTATGAAGTCCGAAGTCAGCTAAAGGGCTAATGATAACTATCATAAAGCCCGCCATCTGATATAATAAACAATTCTTTGCTCACCTTATTGATATTACGTTTCTCCACATTGTGCAACTTTACTTTTACCCTGCTCATATTCATTTACTAATGTGATTTTTGAGAATTTTAATTCTAATCAGATTCAAAAGGTATTTGAGAAATACAAGATTTCGCAAACTAATCAAAGGCTTAATCTAGAGTAAAAAATGCTGATGTTGTTTGGACTATGCTCACACATATGCTTTGAGCAAATGGATGTAGCTACCATTCTTAACAATACTGACGTTAAAAAACAGCTGTGTGTAGCACTTTCATTATTGCCTATTCAAGATGTCCTTCGAGAAAGGAGGCATAAATCAAGTTATTAAGTACTTTAAAAGATCAAAATCTTCAAATTGCACACTTCTCTCTTTCCTATGGATTGTAAATTGACTGATTAAAATCCCAAATCTCTACTCCTAGGCATAAGTTTCGAGAGAACGTTAGTTGAGCACACTGACTTAGTAGGCTTGAGCAACGACTTCTATCTTGAGATCATCTGCTAAACATGATGAAAGATTGTGTTATCGTGTGCAGCAACCGTACAACCAATGGCCAATCAGAGGCCTCCGTTTGTTTAAACTAATCCGCCATGCTGATTATGACTAAGCTCCCTGCATGTACACTTTACCCATAAGATACTTACTGAATAAACGTGTTCCGTGCTTACTTCTGTTTCCTCTATCGCTGGGCTATAGCTTAGCTAGTTCTGGGAGTCTAGCTAGATGTAGGAGAATCTGCCACAGAGATTTCTGAGTCAGTCATGCTTTACTAGTGTAGCAATCCTCTACGAGGTTATTTTGGATGATCATGACATATTAAAGAAAAGATTGAAATTTTCAATCTTTTCTCTTCATCAACTCCAGAAACTTCTATTGTGGAGTGCTATTTATTCCAATTAAGCCGACTTTCCACTTTAAAACTACAAAATTTTATATATTTGAACAATTTTATTACCATCAATATTTTTTCACCCTCTCAAGTACTCTACAATACATGGTTTCATAGCATTTATGGTATTTTCGAAACTACTGTTGTTTAATCCGCGAAGAACCATCCAATGTCATTTATAATTGTTTGTAGCGTTTTACTACTTAATTATGAACAAAATATTCATGAGTTTGAATGAGGGCGCTTTTGTTTAACATTCCTTGGTGTTAAACTTAATCATCATCAATTAGTTCAACCTCATCACTGCTACGTGGATTAAAATTCTATCAAACACCCAATTGGGGATAGCGTTTCCCAATAGTTGAATTGAAATGTCATTGTGTCTAAAACTTCCTCATTACAAAACTAATAATGCTACAGGGTTTAACAGCTAATAGTAGCTCTTCCCAAATAAGAAGGCCACGATCTATGAATTATTTGATATAAACAATCTTGAAAATTCAATTTGCTATGAATTAGGTGCACAATTTTGGAAGTTAAAGTAAGGTGCACTTATACTATGAAATACTCTTACCAGAATTTGACCTTCAAAAGTACCTGCACATAAGCGAGAAATTTGAACCTTTAGCTTAAGAGAGATATCTGTAAAAGTGAACTCTATTTGTTCATCTATTAAAGGTGACGCACCTAACACCTACAGTACAATTTTCTAATTAATTGCTCATAAGATAAAAAAATGTACTCAAATTAGTCAACTTTACTTAGCCTACAACAATCTGGTTCCTTCAACTCATTTATATATATTGAAGACGGGTGTATCCTATCAGGCCTTAGAAAGACCACTAGTTTTAGATGGAAATATTTCCAAGCCTACTGATTGGATTTAGAGTTTGATTAATGAGGCTCACGAATTCATGCAGTTTTTTTCTGTTTTTTTTTATCTTTTTCCGCATTATTTGCATAAACATACACTTAGAAAAGGTAACGATTTTATAAGCTTTGGGTGTTGCGTATTAAATTGAAACAAATAATTTATTGCTGATACTTTTTAAATAAGCCTTAAACAATCTTCTCTGCAAACTAAAGCATTTCATTTAAAATTTGTCTCTTAATTACCTAAGCTAAGTATCGAGAAGATAGAATATTTGGAGTGAATAGTGTTTACTGAACCTTTTTTATATTTATCTCAGAGCTTACTGCTACTTAACGTTACTTTGCTACGACCATGGATTGCTGATTGATTGAGAGGTATCCATGCTCGCGAAATCACCTTACATGAGATTCCTTTGACCAACCAAGGAAGTATTACTCGCTTCCATAAATTTAAGAGATTTAAATTAAATTGGCATGAGTTACTTATTTTGCTATGGCCTGAGTTAACTTATTTAAGACAGCTTTAATATTGTCAAAACTCCTTACAATCAAAAAGGTCTTATCACTACCCTTACATCGGTTCTTAAATTAAAATTTTTCATGAAAAAATAAATTATCATCAGGCAATACTCTCTCCTTCTAACTCTTTTGATGGCCTTACATTTGCTCATACCTACGCAACTAAATTCTCTTACAATCATTCAATTATTTATTTATTCATATCAAATGGCAGGCGTTTTGATGGCTATCATTAGCCCTTTAGTTGACTTCAGGCTTTACAAAGGGGAGGGGCAACATCAAAGAGAAAAAAGTCGAGAGGGGGGGGGAACAGAAGAATTTCAAAGACGAAGCTAGAAAAGGTAGGAAAAAGGTGAGGTGAGTACTGTGGTAGGGGTCGAATATGA
>UZAE01001681.1:0-12057 GCA_900617975.1 Rodentolepis nana
CACCCCCACCCCCACCCAAAAACGTTTTCTACAAGGGGATTGATTGGTAGTAGCAGGATTCGTACTTTGAGGTCAGGGTTATTGGGAACCAACGAAATATCGAGGTCATCAAACCGGTTAGGATTTTCGTCGCAATAAGCATTAAATTCCAAACAGGAGCTCAGCAAACATTAACTTAGAGCGTCTCCAATTCTTCTTTCAAAGTGGTAAACGAATTTTCTTAGAATTTTTTAATATTGGTTATCCCTTTCCCAAAGTTCATGCAACTATTTCAGACACAATTAATCACCGACCTTGTTAATTCTTCACATTTGTCCGGGTTTTAAAATTTTTTTTTACTATATTTTACTTACAGCAAATTATATCCTCTCTTTGAAGTAAAAGAGTTTTTATTATGCTTATATATTAGATACATAATGAACATATCTGGATGCATAATAATTATCCCTTTAATTAACTAATTCATGATACATTAAAATTAGTAGATAATATTAAATGCCGATAGTTCATTTATGTGAAATGTGACGAAATTCAGCTTTTTAATCAATACTTGGGCAAAATGGGCAAAATCAGAATCATTACGCTACGTAATGAATGATAAATGATGGCTTACCCCAAAATAGTAACCTCATTTAATAAATTCTTGTTGCGCTGACCTTATATCACTTCGCAATGTGCGTGAGATTCCTTCACGTCATCGCAAGATACCCCAAACCCAATATGGCGGACATCTTTGACTGGTTGACTTCTAAGGCAATTTATATTTATTTTAGATGAGCAATAAATACGATTCAGAGGTTGAGAAGGAGGTACTTGAATGGATTGCTCAATTAACTGGAGCCAAGATCGAACGTGGTCGGGAAAATGTCGCTGCTGCTCTGAAAGATGGCGAGATTCTCATGAAGTGAGATTTACACGCACCATAAAAATTAACATTTGAGATTATTCCTTCATTGCATTTTTTTCATTTGAAATATCCCCCCCCCCTTTTTTCGATAGTTCTATTCATTCATTTCAAATGGCAGGTGTTTTGATAATTATCATTAACCATTTAGCTGACTTCGGGCTTCAAAGAGAGGAAGAGGAGGAGGAGGAACATCAAAGTGACAAAAAGTCAAGAAGTGGGACAGAATAAGGATTTACAGATGTAGAAGGGATAGAGCCACAACGGCAGAGAAAAGGTAAGATGAGTACTGTTGAAGGGGTCGAATATGACATGCAGTGGGGTCATGGTAGTTTGGAGTCAGAAGTCAACTGCCGGTTTACAGACTTGTTTGCCGTATGAGTATACGTTTTCCAGGGTGCACCGTGTGGAGGTAAGACAATCGCACCCCCACCCCACCTTTTTCGATAGTTAAATTGAAATTATGCTTTTATAATTCCTGGCTTGAGTTCAAGATACAGACTGATCAATTAACTTTGCCGTGTTAAACTTTAAGAATGTCGTTTAAGTAAAAAGTTGACAGTATTAATTCTAATTTAATTTATGAATTGCTTCAATTGTAACCATAATTAACTTCATCTCTGATGACAAAACTCATGCCCATTTCGAAAAGGTAATGATATATGCAGTGTTTGGCTATTTCCTTTTATCATTTAGACTGATCAACACAGTGTATGAAGGAACTCCAGAACTGCCGCCGAATGCTGCCCGTCTTCGTAGGCCCTTCAAGGTGAACGCCTCAAAAGTCTCCTTCAAGCAGGTATTCACCCTTCCGAATTCAGTCCACTCCCCTCCAGTCCTCCCTCCCATTTTCCCACCACTTCTAAGAAGCAAAATCATCTTGTCATTTAATATCATCTTTTGCTGTTTAATTAGTTATTTTATGAGGTTTATTTTGGAAACTTAAATTTTTTGTTGTTTCTAACCTAGATGGAGAATCTAGAGGTATTCAATAGAGCTTGCGCAGCCTATGGTGTGGGTAAAACAGGACTCTTCCAAACTGTTGACCTCTACGAAATGCGGAATATGGGACAGGTCATAAACTGCATCTATCAACTCGGAACTGAGGTGAGCTTGACATGGCATTAATTTTAACTTTTTTTTTGATTTCCTTTCTCTTAATAGTATATTGTTATTTAACATTTTAACACCCTTATGACCGTACGGTCCTCTTTTGAATAAGTTCCATTGGTACTAGACTAGCAACAGACGACCCCAATGCCAATTGAAGCATGATCATTATATGTCTATAGTCTCCGCCTGATACCTCCAAAACTCATCACGTCAGCATCAGTCTGCTGTGGGATATCCATAAATGCGGTTGGGTTCATTTTTCAAAAAAATCTATAATTCGGGCTTTAACGAGTTGCCAGGGGTACATATTTAACCCTGGGAATATTTAACCATGAAAAAGTTTCCCGATTGTAGCTAATATGAGTCTGTGAATCTGCATAGAGGTTTAATGCCAACTAGCTTTATAAATCAATGGTAGATGGGAAGTATTTCTTTAAGACAGGCACTGATTCAAAGTAGACACTTATTAATTTAGAATAACGCATGTGGTTTCCAATTGTGCTCATTTTGTTAGGACTTTCATGCATTCAATACTTAAAGCTTGCTATTTCTTCAGTCTCGTTGCCAAGTGTTAAATAGTTCATGAGTTTAAATTAAGCAAATATTGAGCGCCTTCTATTTACGATAAATTTAAAAGCAGAAATATATATATATATATATATATATATCTGTGTGTGTGTTTAGAAAGTGTCAATCTACCAACATGCTATTGAGCTCGTAAAACACTAATTTGAATGTAAATGTTGTGATGGATTGTAACAATGATGCGAGCTCAAGTAAGTGTGAGAACTGTCAAGAAATGCAATGAAAAAATACAGGGCATTGGTTCCATATGGAAGTCTCGAAAAGGTAAAAAGATGTAGGTGAATGCTCAAATACTCATTAATAATTCAATTATTTAATCATCTATTTCTATCAAATGGCAGGCTTTCTGATAGTTATAAGTTGTTGAATGGTAGTTTGAAGTTAATTACTTGTTGATAGGTTTTTTTTGGTGTACGCTTCTCAAAGTGTACCACGTGGAGGTAAGCCTATTGCACTTATATCGCTACCATCCCTACGATTAAGTAATTAATATATACTAATATGACGTTTGGCCAGTAATTGTATTAGTAGACAAAGTTAGAATGGCATGTAAACCTATGTTAACTAAATTTATGACCATGATTGGCAAAGTTTTTTTCCATTTTAGTGCCAACGAAACAATTTCAATGGGCCTAAATGCGGTCCCAAGCCAACCTATGAAAACAAGAGAACATTCTCTCCCGAGCAAATGGCCATGTCAAACACCATTATTGGCCTACAGGCTGGTTCAAATAAGGGTGCTAGTCAGAAGGGCATGAGCATCGGTGCCGTTCGTCATATCGCTGATATTAAAGCAGACGACATGTCAAAGGACGCCCAAGGTATCATTGGTCTACAAGCTGGTTCAAACAAAGGGGCTAGTCAATCCGGTATGGCTATGGGCGCAATTCGTCATATTGCTGATTTACCTGTTGACGCAATGTCTGCGGAAGGTAAGACGATCATTGGCCTTCAATCGGGCTCAAATAAAGGAGCAAATCAAGCTGGTATGGCTATGGGCAGCATTCGTCATGTCGCAGACATGAAAACGGGAGAAATGACAGAGGGTGGAAAGACCGTGATTGGTCTCCAAGCGGGCTCGAATCAAGGTGCTAACCAATCAGGAATGTCAATGGGAAGCATTCGTCATATTGCTGACCTGAAAACGGGAAAAATGTCAGACGAAGGCAAAAGTGTGATTGGTCTTCAGGCGGGCTCGAACAAAGGCGCGAGTCAAAAGGGAATGAATATTGGCAATACACGCCACATTGCTGATATGAAAATAGATGATATGTCAGCAGAGGCAAAGAATTTCGTTGGTCTTCAGGCAGGAACAAATCAGCTTGCTAGTCAAACGGGCATGAGCATGGGCGGAATTCGTCATATCAATGATCTTAAAGTTGGAGAGATTTCCGAGAGTGGAAAGAAGGAAATTAGCCTCCAAGCTGGATCAAATGCTGGTGCTAATCAAGCTGGCATGTCGTTTGGTAATCGACGCAACATCCCCAGGAAGTGAATTGGAATGACTTTGATAAGCCATTTGAATTAGATTGCTATTTTTTGCTTTGACCTTGCTTCGAGACTGAAAATCGATCATGTCTTATTTCCTTTCAGATATTTTAAACTAGCTGAACGCGTTTTACTTGAAATCAAGAACTAATCTGATTCTTCACCTACAATTTTTTTAACTGAGCTTAACTATTTTAATTGAAAGAGGAATGGAAGTCCAATTTTTTGATCTGTTGGACAGCGGGCTATTCAATTATTGATTAGGCCATTGGATTCTTTTTAATAGATTAGTTCATATAAAGCTGCTCTTCGTAGAGGAGCTCAATGTGAGACGCGGTATAAATGTACATTCTTTTTCAAATATCGTTCTATAAATTAGTATAAAATGCTTATTAAAATTTCATGCTTTAAACTTTGTTTTCTACTGAGGCGAATAAAGACACGCTTAAGAGAAATGTACATCCCGAAAAGTAAGTAGACTATTTAAGTTAACGCTTACCTGGCTGGCCAAAACCTCATCAATTAAATCAGTTGCCTATATAGGAGAATAAACTTAGCCCACTGACATTTATATACTTTTAACTCTGAGGTTTACAGTTGACCGAGGCGACATGAGTAAGTGCGGGTGATGACCCTTGGCTTTGTACCACTTACTTGTCACTAGTATCACATTAAGATAAGGCACGTATACATTTCGCCCATAAACGACTGTGTAAGGCATAAACTAAATCAAAATCTATTTTGAACTTCCTCTCACAAACTCACTGCCTGGCACGTATTTATGACTCACCGACTAAACCTTTGCCTCCAATTATACATTCCTTTCTCACTCCTCACGCTTCCAGTGCAACATTGATTCCAAACAACCATCACCATGCCTATTTTGATGAAGATTGTAGTATTTAATTAGTCATTAAGGCCAAGTAAGTTGATTTAGATATTGCAAAATAAGACAAATAAAAGTAGTACATCCATTTAAGTCATTTAGTGCACCTTGAAATAAGGTAGAATTGCAGTTGACTTGAGGATATATTTTTGTAAAAAGTTAAACTGAACGAGATTTCACCGATTGTGGAAAAAGGAAAGCAATCAATTTTATCTCGTATTTTGCGTGAAAAAGGGCCTTAGAGAAGATGAATATGACAGTTTTGAAGAAAAATTGACTGCAAACACAGATATACAAAAAATTGTAATTTTGAAAGCTTTTGGAGTTCTTTTCCATTCGCAGTGTTTGACAGCGCTATTAATATTCGCCGATGTGATAAATCATAAGATGTGACAAGGTAAAAGTGTAATTAGGGAAATTATTTAATTCTTTCCATGAACGAAATCGGTATATATATATATTCCCACAATATTATCCCTTCACTATTTATAATGGCACTTATACTTTAAACTATTTATGCGAGATAATATGATTTGTGTTAAATTGCATATTGATCGAATTAAACAAGAATTTATTTATATCAAATGGTAGGCGTTTTGATAGTTATCATTAGCCACTTAGCTGACTTCGGGCTTCACAGAGTGGGTGGGGGGGGGGGGGGGGGGGGGCCATCAAAGTCACAAAAGTCGAGGGATGGGGAACAGAAGAGTGAATCGCAGATACAAAAGAGCAGGCACAAAGGTGAGGAAAAAATATAAGATGAGTACTGTGGAAGTGGTCGAAGGAGACATACGGTGGGGTGATAGTAGTTTGAAGTCAGAAGTCAACTGCCGGTTGATAGACTCTTTTGCCGTATGAATATACGCTTCCAAGGGTGAACCACGTGGAGGTAAGTTAATCGCACACTCCTGGCCATCAGATAAAATTATTTAAATTTGGGGGTAACTAAGTTTTCGCTATTATGAATAGAACGAGTATTTCCCTTCTACTGAACGAGATATCAGCGTGATATAATTTTAGAACAATAAATCACATCGAAACTGAAAAAAACAACCTCAAACCCCACCACCAAAGATTTGACTAGATACCCACTTCGAAAGAACAGATGGTCGTTCTAAAGCTAATGGAATTAACCGGCTTTTCCTGATTGAGAAGTCCAAGGGGGAAGTGGGGCCACTTATTTTGAAGGCAGCTGCTAGTGATGGATAAGGTCAAGGTGGGCGCAGTAGAAAGTGGAATCGGATAGAAAGAAGAATGGGACTGCACTGCGGGGGGGGGGGATTCGGGTTGAGGGAAACGGGTAAAACGAAGCACGATAAGGTGGCTGACAGACGTCGCGTTCTTTATTCTTTGATAAGCTAGTGATAATAGGGTTGGAATAGGTACATGGAGACCGAACAGACCAGACAGAGGAATATTTTTGAATTTTTCTTTCTCCCGTAATTTTTAAGCCTTTCTTTTTCCGGTTTTCATAATATCTTCAAATGCAATCTAAGATCACACTCAATATCAAGATATTTTATTTTAAAAAGCTTATCTCAGCTAAACACTACAAATAATATGATATATGGGGTGTGCGATAGACTTACCTCCACGTGGTACACCCTGAGTAGCATATACTCATACGGCAAAAAAGTCTTTAAACCGGCAGTTGGCTTCTGACTTCAAACTTCCATCACCCCACTGTATGTCATATTCGACAACTTTCACAGTACTCACCTAACATTTTCCTACCTTTTCTAACTTCGTCTTTGAAACTCTTCTGTTCCTCCCCCCCCCCTCTCGACTTTTTTTTCCACTTTGATGTTCCTTCCCCTCTGTGAAGCCTGAAATCAACTAAAGGGCTAATGATAACCATCAAAACGCCTGCCATTTTATATAAATAAATAATATGATATATCATGCAAATATGCACATGAAGTTCCATGCGTCAAATTTTTTTTCAATAACTAGTGCAAAACACTGGTATGCCCAAGACATGCTTATTTATTTATAATTCGCTTATTAAAGCAACAAGACACATGTCTTCAAAACAATTTCGAGTTTCTTTGAGAACCTTAGAGCTCAAAATGCGAGAGGTCTGCAATTGTGATTAATCTATCTCCAAATTTACAGTTATCAGCTTATTAGCGAGAACTTTCCATATAGAAGTGGGAGGCGGTGAATGCTTCTTGCATCAAATGAAATTAAGATGATTTGTGAAGAACGAAGCACAAGCGAATATGAACCCCCGTTTAGAAAAGCGACCTGAAATGTGGTAATCTTCCATTTGCACTAAAAAATGTTGGCTTTCAATGGGGGTCGACTTTTTGAAGAACAAAGTGCTTTTGATATTCGAATTACTACTTAGGCCACAAAGAACACCTAAACTTCAAGTTTGCCTTCTTAGTCGGGAAATTGAACGAGTTTTTTTCAATACAACTGCATCGAAAATAGTATGTGTTCCCATACTTGTCATAATGTTTTAAAACACATCTTCTACAGTCAAAGTATTTGTGTTTATTAAATAGGCCATGGCTTTCATTGCGGCACATATGGTGAAAATGGAACGAAAATGGCCCTAAAATAACTTAATTAGTTAAGCTGCCATCGAGTTAACCTTTAAGTTCATCAGTAGATGTGAATGTGAATCTGCCAAATAAAATTGTTGACCACACGATAAATTCCCACGAATATCCTGAGACTTGAGGAGAATTGGCTTCTATGGAGTACATATAATCACCTCTGTCTCCTGCTCACTCAGGCTGGAAAGTTGCGGCGTTCAACTTCCCATAATGAGTAAGTGCGGTCGTGAGTGCGGAGAACACCCAACCAACCGTCAATAAATGGTCCCCGCTTGGTTTATCAAACCCGTCATATTCATTATAATGATTAAGCTCCTTGTCAGAACACTCACCACACACAGGACTCATCCCAAATAAACGTTTTGAGGTAGGATAGCTAATTCTGGGAGTCTTTCCAAACATATGAGAATCCGTGTATAGTTAAAGCTTATTGTGGAAATCTACTACACTTCTCCTAACCTCAAATATGCCTGTTTTTTCTATCAAAACAATTTTAACTGCCTTAAAATAATTGAGCTTGATTAGATTAAGATGCAATCATTCAGGGATTTTTGGCCCTTTTCAAATGGTCCTCAAAATTTATCAATATGTTAAGTCAATAACAATGCTATCAGAAATAAAACATGCAAACGTAGAGTTGATGAGACTTTGGCTATTACCAATCTTGATTTCCAGTCATTTAGATGCGAAGCTCGAGCTGAATTTAATCTAATTTGGTCCCTTGAGTATTAAGCTTAAGCCAGAATCAGGTTAATATGTACAATTGGGGATGAATTTGGATTGATTAACTTTGTGAAACTTTAAGCGATTACTAAAAACGGTGTAACTATTACCGACTAAAAAGTAAAATAAGTAAAATGCACTCATGATAAAATTAGCTCTAGGAAATTGTTACATCAAATGGTAGGCTTTATGAGAGTTATCATTTACCCTTTAGTTGACCTCTGGCTTCACAGAGGGGAGGAACATCAAGGTCATAAAAAGTGAAGAGGAGAAACAGTGGAGTGATTCACAGACGTGCAAGAGGCAGATATACACAAAAGTATGGAACAGGGTAAGATGAGCATTGTTGAAGTGATCGAATGTGACATACAGTGGGGTTATGGTAGCTTGAAATGAGAAGCAAACTGCCGGTTTATACGTTGCCCGGGATGCGACACGTGGGGGTAAGTCTGTCGCACATCCAAATAATAGGAAATAAAAATACCATTAAATCTTGGAAACCGTATATTTGACTGCCTAAGTTAATGTTATTGGTTGTTCAAATACAAGAATCCCTATTGAACCATTTTAACAGATGCTACGCAAATAAGCCTTGACAAAACCACAGTAATCTCAAGGTTAAAATCCCCTAAATGCATCTACTTCCAGAATTAACTAAACTTCCTCAATAATATCTACCTGGATAGTGTTTGTTCTGTTTTCATTACTACCACTAAGATCATTCATTAAAATACAGCTAAGATCCCGTTGAAGAATGCAGAGACTATCGATTATGAGATGTCGCAGTATCTATGATTGCACTTGCTCCCTACTCGATCAGTAGCACGGCCGCACCATCAAGACTGTTTGAGTGCACATGAGATTTCTGTTTTCATTCATGGTAGCGGGTTTACGTTCCTTAATTTAAAAGTTTCGTTAGTATAATGTTATATTTGTTTCAATATCGTTATCATTTGTTAATGTCATCAGTATTTAAATTAGTCGTTTAAGATATCGCAAAGCTATAGAGGATAGCAAAAATTATGCCTATTTCAAAAGATCTTTACGCTCGTTTTGAAGATGCACATATTATGAAATATAAGATTCGATCACGTTGTCATAAATATATCGATTTTGTATTAAAGATTTCAAGGTTTATTCTTACTCTACATTGGCACACAACAATCTTGCTTAATATCTGAATTTTCTAATTTTTCATCCAATAAGTAAAAAATCAAAGCGTCATTTTCTTGATTCATTGTTTGCATAATATTTACGCAAAAGCATGTAGCAACGTGTAGGAAACAACTATTGAGTTACTGCAAATAGCTGATAACTTAATAATTTTTTTGCAAAAAATATTTAGTACTCAAATAGAAGGTCTGTTAATCATTAGAATAATGTAATGATGTTACATTTTGAAAACGAGCACGATTTAATAATCTGCTTCATCATTTTCAAGGTCACTTATAGGCTACGCAATGGTTCTAACTGCATTTGGTGACATCGGTAAATCTTCTAAGGACATCTTCACCAAATATTTCAAAAATAATCTCGTCAACTTTGATTTTAAGTCGAAGACCGACGATGACGTTGATGTTCACATTCAATGCAACGAAGATAACTCTCAAATACTTGCTTCAGCTGATATCACCATTAGACCCATTGAGGGAGTCGCACTGAAGACTAAAGTTGATTCGAGTAATCAACTTATTAGTGAAGTTGAATTTAAAAATAAATCGTTTGACACTCAACATAAGATTGTTGGAACGATCGATCAAAATCTAAGGTATGACCAAATTTGCTCATATTAAACGACAACGTATAGCAAAAAGAACTTGAAGCTCAAGAATTGCTTCAAAAGGGAGAATTTCAACGCCGAAGTGGAAATGGACTTCGCCTCAAAGTTACCAGTGACAACCGCTTCTTTGGCTGTTGGGTAATTTCGTACTCACTATCATCAAGTTTTTCATCTAGAGATAAAGGTTATATTGCCGGTGCTCAAGTGATGGTTGATAGTGATGGGTTTAAAGTCACAAACCATTCATACTCTGTTGGATATATCGGAAATAAATTCGAAACGTACGGTTTCTTCAATAACAATAAGGAAGTGGAGTGGAGACTATTTCAGTCCTATAAGCAATTTAGCCTAGGGTGGATGTTTGGATGGGCTGGTAATCTAACAAATACCCGGTTCGGAATTGCTTCTCTGTACAAAATCAACGATGAAACTTTTGTAAAAGCGAAAGTGGATCAGAATTCTCGTCTTTCTCTTGCGTACGGCTTCAAACCCACACCCGGTACGCCCATAATTTTTTTGTGTGACTTGGTCACTCATGTCTGTTTGACTGTCTCTTTTTTGTTCTGCTTTTTAGAAACTCAAGTTGTGGTTTCCATGATCACATCTCTTAATCGGAACGACCCGGCTAGTAGCAGTGGTCTTACCTTTGAAATCTCGAACTAATCGTTTGTTTCTTTAGCGTAATTAGTGCAGCTATTAGTGAATGCAAAAATAATAATGATAATAATAATGCCTCCTTCAAAGTTGTTCTTGCTATGGGACTGAATCTTGTATTTTCTGATTTAGGAATTTGTCATTCTCAGTTATAGAGCGATTCCGATTTACTCTTGCTTTGAAATTAGTTGTCAGTGTTTAGAACTACGGCAACTACGTTTAAGCATTTTATCCTGATAGTCTTAAAACGGAAACTAATGAGCTGATAGTGGATATGTAGAAATTAAAATTGGTGGATGTCCTTTGTCAAGATTTTGTATGATGAATTCAGTACCCCAGTGTCATCTTGTATGAATTGATTCTCATCGCTTTTGATCGCTTTATATCTAGCGAATCATTATATATAATCGGGATGTATCTCCCACGACGAAGACAATGGGGCTAGAGATGAACGTCTAAAAATTGTTGGGAACTCTCGAACTACTTGGCACAGGCATCGTTACTTTATCAGCGGTGACGGTTCCTTGGGCATTTTCATGCCCTCAAATTCGATTGGTTAGTTGCAGTTTGACAGAAGGCCATTATTCGCGCCCTAAGCATGCTGTTTTGTTTCGTCGTATCTCCCTTACTTGATATTGGTACTAATTTAATCCCCCAGTTAATAGGTCGCCAATTTAAATATTACTAAAGTAGTTCGTTAGTATTTGATGTTTCATGGAATTAAGCCTTGGCTGGGACAAATGATTTCGATTTTTAAGAAGTGTAATTTACCAAATTTTCAACTTCAACACTTTATACCTTGAAAGGGAAGCACACTGACTTCATAATGACTCTCTATGGGGTTTGTATTCGGTATATAGGTAACTTTATGGAGGGGACTGATGTACTAAAGCTCCACCAATGGGAATAAACGGTGCATATGCTCTGCCAGTAGTTTACGACTACTAATGGGATTTGAAACGTGTTCAATGATCTCTTCGCTCGTCTATTTCATGACCGAAGAGTAAGACAGGGTATAGGTGAAATCAAATGAGATTTGTCATGTTAACTAAGACTATGCCGGGGTCTTCCATACTAACTGTCAAATGTCCAACTAAGAACTTTGCAAGGGCAAGCTTGCCACCACCACCGAATCTCGTAAACTCGATAAATGTCGATAATTGCAGTTGGCATCCTGGCTCCTCCAAAGACGAAACTTAGATTAACAAAATAAGGTCAAATTTTCAAGTCGGAAAAAAGTCTTACTGACAAATTAGATTAAACCTCAATTTGAGTTGTGCAAATATAGTTGGGTATAGGACTAATGTCTCCGATTCTCGAAATCTGCTTCTTTCCCTCAAAATGTTAATTCAACTCCCCC
>UZAE01001682.1:0-12053 GCA_900617975.1 Rodentolepis nana
ATTTATTTATATCAAATGGCAGGCGTTTTGATAGTTATCATTAGCCCCTTAGTTGACTTCAAGCTTCACAGAGGGGAGGAGGAACATCAGAGTGAGAAGAATTTGGGAGGGGGAATACAAGAGTGATTCACTGATGTAAAAGAGAGAGAAAGGGTAAGATGAGTACTGTGTAGGGGTCGAATATGACATAAAGGGGGGGGGGTCATGGCAGTTTGGAGTCAGAAGTCAACTGCCGATTAATGGACTTTTTTGCCGTATGAGTATACGTTGCCCAGGGTGCACCACGTGGAGGTAAGTCTATCCCACACCCCAGTCCCAAATTATCAGTCCCTTATTTGTGAGTCGCTGTCTCCTACACCAGCATATTTATTTCGAGCATACGTAAATTCAATTTTCGTACAGTTTGTGGTTAACAAATGCCAATCTTTCTAGCCAAATTGCACACGAAGTAAAGCTCTTATTATTTCTAATCTCATATCTTTGTCAAAATTTATAAATGCAATACCGATATTCTATTTCACGCACTTTTTCCTGTTTGATATCAACTCAAGAAAGTGAACGGTTATTTTTGAAAGTCTGTCGCCTCGCTAGTGCAGATCAATTGAATGCATCTTTTTGCAAACATAGAGATTTAAGAAGAAATAACATTCTGCTTATTGCCAGACATGGTACTTATTGGAGTCGCTAAGCCGTGTGTTTTGGGATGAAAAGTTAGATTATGGAGCCATTTTCTTGCGAAAAGTTATGTAGTCTTGATCTATCGACTGTGCACACTGACCACAACAACAAGTGTTAGAGTATAATTGCAGTGCTTGCCATTCACCATGAAGGACAATGAATGATCTAATTGTTGTGCTTAGTATTGGTGTATTATATTTACACCAATATTGTTATTTGCATACATACATACATATTTGATTGATTTTTATATTGCAGACCCAATACTACGTATGCAAGAAAATGACCCCAGCCCAACGTGCTTTGCATGTAACCATCGAGGAGAATATCACCGCTCTACAAGAAGGCAAACAACGTCTAGATATCGGTCCCCCCACCGAACGAGTTCTAGTCAACCTCGGACACGATGAGGCCTCCAGACGATGGTTAGATGAATCAATGGGTGCGACGGAGGTGCGAGTAGCTGATGAAATGGGTGCGATGAATGCGGCTGTAGCTCAAGCTGTCCGATCCGCGAATAGAGCAGACGCTGTCGTGAGATCAGTCGGTCCCACCATGTACGGAGTTGCTGAAATCACTGATCCGGCAGATGATCTTATGAGAATGCAACAATCCTTCCGTGTGGTTACTGTCCATTTCCCTGCCTTTGTGGACAATGTGAAGAGGGTGGCTGTGCTCAGAAGGGAGTCTGCTTTACTGAGGGCGGAAGACGAACCAGATGAAAGAGTTCGGCATGGAATTACGGATGAATCGGAAGCGAATGCGCAAAATCTGCTCGGTGCTGCAAGAACTGTTGCGGATAGCTTCACTGAACTGCTTAAAGCAGCGACTCCACTAACTACTCGACAGGTTGAAGCAATCCTTATGATCATAAATCTGTCATTTATTAAATCGATTGTGTTAAGGTTTGTTAAACTGATGTAGATTAGAGTTAGGCTTGCGTGTTGACAAGACTAGCAATATTTGAACGTTATCTCGCAATAACTAATGAATTCTTAACTTTTAGCAATAGCCTTCTATAATTATTTCTTTTCGATTCGTCCAACAATTTTATATAATAATAGGCTTTAGGCATATATGTGCCGGAGGTATATTTTTGCTATTTATAGAACATCTTTTCATTTGGAAGGAAGATTAAAGAAAACGATTTTTCGCAGACGCAACAGCATTTAAGCATTCCAGTGGGGTAAAGACTGTTACTCGGATTTTCTGATAACTTGCTAATTGGTTTGTCATTTCAGTGACACCATTGCTGTATATCAGTTATTCTGATTGTTATTTATCTTTGTTAATCTCCAACCTTTGTCTCTTTTCATTTGAAATATGGACATCTCTTTAAGTTATTAAACTTATTGAATATTGATTTTGATTTTGTTAAAAAATCGATCTCTGTTTCTATGAACAAAAACCAAAATTAGCCTTATTGCATCAATTGCTACAATTTAAACTATGCAATTGGAATTGGTGTATGTATGTCTTTTAAAAATAATTTATTAGGAAAATAATTACAGATTTATTTTTTCTTTTTCGGCATTTTTCCTTTGATTTTTTAGGAGAGCATTTTTGTCGTTAATTGCTGCTTTCTCAAAGAATTAACTTTAAATGTATTTCATGTTGTTGGGAAAAGTAATAACTGAAAATTAAATATTAACAATGTAAATTGTTTTCTTTATTTTTTAAAAGAAACGCATGTCTGATAATCCTCTCCCCTCTCTGGTTGATATAATTTTATTGTCATTTGTTTTGCTTTCAATTCTATTGAAAGTGTGTTAAAAGGCAGCGTTAGATTTTCTTTAATTGATTTCATTTTGTAATTTTTAATTTCTCTTTCATTTATAGACTGAATACGATTTGGATGTCGTGAACTACGTGACAGAGCAAGGCGTCCAGGCTCCGGGTTCTTCGAGAAAGGCTATTCTGGAGGCCGCAAATAGAGTCGGCGAAGCCAGCAACGATTTCTTGCGCTATGTGATGCAAGATTCTGAAGTTACTGATGGCGAAATCGTTCCTGAAGAAGACGAAGGAGTATATCAGGTATATTTCCATCTAAATTGCCTTCTACTTGACATCCTTGTAATCCAAATGGATTCTTTATTTGCACTATAAAAATTGTGTTTTCAGGCTGACCAGCTAGCCATCTTCCAGGTTAGTTTCGTAGATGCTTGCACTGCTAAGTCCAGTTGATTCATAAACTCACTTTGAGTACTTTCTCTAGTCTTCTACACTTTGGTATTTAGATTGACGTGCTAAAATTGGTATTCGCTATATCTACGGCTTATGTTTGATCTACCTTGTTCTAGGATAAACTCCTCGAATTGGCTAAAGAGGTTGCGAATTCTACCGCTGTGTTGGTTGTCAAAGCGAAGAATCTGGCCACTCAAACCAACTTGGATTCTGAACACCAACAGATGGTTGTTATGAATGCAACTCAAACTGGACTGTGCACAAGCCAGCTGGTCGCTTGTACAAAGGTGAGCATCGTTCACGTAGTTCTTGAAATCTTTGTCGAATGGCTGGCTAATTGTTTTCTTTGTCATCTTCTCTAGGTATTGGCTCCTACTATTCACCAAGCCTCTTGTCAACAACAGTTGTCAGAGTCTGCTCGTGACGTTTCAAACGCCGTTGATAGTGTTGTGCGTACAGCACGTAGCAGTGGCCAAACAGCTCATGATAGAATGGATCTTTCTGATGCAGATGTTCAGGAAGTCAATGCCGCTGTTATTGAAGTTGAAGATGCTGCAGTCGAAGTTCGAACTTCATTGGATCGTCTAAATGCTCATCTTCTAAGTGGATCTGCTCGGGTAATTTTCTATAGGAAAACATTCTGCTTATTTGGATTTAATGGCTACTTTATGGGAGTATTTCTTTCAGCCATACCAGGGTGACTCTTTGGACCTCTTCCAACAAGCCTACGACGCTCTTCAACAAGAGACAGATGGTGTGCGTCTTGTTGCTGCGGCTAGACGTCTCTCTCAAGTCACAGCACAAATGATCACCAATCTGAAAGTGCAAGCTGAAACTCTCGAAGGAGATCCTGAAAGACAAACGCGTCTGTTTGCAGCAGCTAAACAACTTGCTGATTCTACAACTGACCTTATCAACCAGGCCAAGGTAAGTACAGTACCATGATTATCATATCTAATTTTCAATAGTTCATAATTTTCGTTTTTTGGCATTTTAGGTCTGCTCGAGTGATCCTGACTCACCCGTTCGTAAAGCTGCCTTGAAGCGTTCAGCTGATGACTTGGTTGTTGTGGCGTACGCATCAGCAGCTGAATTGCTCAACGCGCGTGTGATTCGAAGTCTTCAAGCTGCAGCTAGAGCTGTAGTTAGCGCCTCGAATAATCTGATTACAACTAGTCGCGTAGCGTCAAGCAAGTCAAGGGCTAACAACTATCATGTAAAATAGTCTTTATCAAATCGAATCGTATAGAATTTGTGCGCTTTTGATACCGGCTTTTCATTATAGGTGACGACTGATGAGAGAGCAGTTAACGATCTACTACCTAAAATGGTTAGTGCAATCAGATTTATTAGAAGAGATCCTGAGGATCCGTTAGCTCAGTTAGAGTTAATTTGCACTTGCAAGCAAGCTGTTCAGGTAAGCTCTTCCGTAGTTGATTTATCGCCTTATCCAATTGTCAGTAGGCATTGGTTTAATTGCTGTCTTCTTGTAGCCTTGTAGCCAACTGGCTCGCTCATGTCGACAAATAGTTCCAACTATTAGTGATGCCGCTCTTCAAAATGCCCTTGATGGCTCCTCCTCTCAGATGGTGGTTGCTGTGGAAACCCTCAAGGCGTGTTTGGCAAGAGCTTCTCCTATCGCACGCCAACTTCAAATGGATGGAGCTTTGGCTTCTCTCTTGAGGACTGTTCGAGAGGCAGAAGAACTTGAGAAACTTGCTAAAGCAGGAACTCTTACTGCACTACCTGATGACAGAGTAAGTTCATTTTTGCCAATTTGCAAATTGGTAGGTGTGCTCCAAGTGTTAGCTATCAATAACTGATATAGCCTAATGCAGTTAAATTTGGCTCTATTTAACGTTTACAGTTTATCTTCCTGGTTCTTTCTTCACCACGTGATTGGGTTATGTTAATAATTGTTGAAAGATCATGCATGTAGATACTCCGTTCACCATTCAGTTTCAAATCTAGCTCACTACTTAAACCTTTTTCTTACCTTTAGGTGGAAGATCGTTACCAGACGCTGAAAGTTGGAGTTCGGGATGCTCAGAATGCAACCAGTGAGGTTATATCAGCAGTCGATACTCTTGCTCAAGATTACGCCTCACCTCAGAGCCCTAATCGTGACCAGAGCGAAGATTGGCTAGGTTCATCAGCAAACCGGCTTGCATATGGTGTCTCAGATCTTGTTCGTTCGACTAGAAGTTGTCTTGCAGCCGAGGAACGACCTGTTGATGCAAGCTTGGCTTCCAGTGTTCGTTCAGCTGCTCAGCTGGCTTATCAACTTGTCTGCGAGGCGAGAAAACTTGAGCCTGTCCAACCAGCTAATCTTACCCCTGATCAACAATTTGATGTTTTGGAAAGCAATAGAAATGTCAACGCAAATTGCAAACTTGTTGGGGAAAACCTTAATCGAACACTCTCTGAGTGCCTTCTGAAGGCTCTTCCTGGACAGAAAGAACTATCAGAGGCTTCTGATTTGGTCCAACGTCGCCGAAAGGAACTTGTTCGTTTCTCGGAAGAACCATCTGTTTTCGAGTACCCTATTGAAGAGTCACGAGTTGAGAAAATTCAGTCAGAATTCACAGGAGCTGCGGTGGACTTAAATCAAGCTACTGCTGATCTTACATCCTGTTATACCCCAGTTAATTTCTGCAAATCCTCTGTTCGATTTGCTGGAGCTTATGATAATCTGGTTGACAAGGGTATTCAGTTATCACGCACCAGGTCATCGAAAGACCCTTCTAATGGTCAATTAATCAATGGGCTCGTAGACGTATCGGATCGAAGCGGTGAAATGCTTGAGAGTGCTAAGCAACTCTGCAGCCAACCTGAGGCTGAACCACTTAGACAAAGACTCATTGGAGCTGCAAGGTGATTCAATTTATTAATTTAAGAGTGAGCTTTCCAACGAATAGAATATTAAAACTTATTTTGTTTTGGGTAGGTCGGTTACGGACAGTATCAGCCACCTACTAAGTGTTTCCTCTTCAGGAGTTATTCCAGGTGTTGCAGATTGCGATGCCGCACTACGACGACTTGAGTCAATGAGACCACTTCTTGAATATCCTGACAAGCCTGTCAATTCACACATTTATCAAACTTGTGTCCATGCATGTGCTCAGTCACTGACGGTAAGTTTTAGAAATTTGACATTGCAAACCATTTAAAATATACCTTGAAAGACACTTCTTTTTACTTTTAGCCACTATCTGAAGGCATTCGTGGAACTTTAGACGGTGTCAAGTCACATAACACTGAGATATTTACGTCAAATGTTAGGAGAGTTACCGATTCACTTTGTCAACTTGCAGAAGAAACCTCTCAGGCCGCATATCTGATTGGTACTTCTCAGCCCACTTCTGGATCTGGTCGAGTCAGTCTCATTGACATCGCATTCTTTGAACGTCTCCAACGTGATATTCGAACTATTTGCGGCGCAATTTCCAGTCCTCAAGTTACTGAACGCGAGGTATGCCACTCCACATAGAAATTCACTCAAATTCCGTCTGTACTACTTAATTCGTTTAAGTACTAAAACCTGATTATTATTTTATAGGACAGAGCACGAGTAAGTTAAAAGCGGGTGTTAAAAATCCTGGTTCATTTTCATGGCTTTGTATCAAATCAAATAACAGCCAAAAATAAATCTAATATTCTCTCATTTCGCTCTCTAACTGGTTACGATTAATTAATCGATCGCCCTAATTGATTCGTTTTTCGGTGTCGATAATTACGATTATAGTAGGATCTAAGCAAGTAATAATTAATTTATTTCCAATAGGTTGTGAGTTTGGCCAATGACTTATCAGCCAATATGCGTTCACTACGGGATGCCTGTAATTCGATTTGTGCAAAATCTACCAATGCGGAAACACAGCGGAAATTGCAGGCCCTATCCAATGACGCAA
This sequence comes from Rodentolepis nana, assembly GCA_900617975.1. NCBI lineage: Eukaryota > Metazoa > Platyhelminthes > Cestoda > Cyclophyllidea > Hymenolepididae > Rodentolepis > Rodentolepis nana. The sequence goes on from UZAE01001682.1 coordinate 6,774, forward strand.
CCCAAAGTATGAGTGAATTGATCCAACGCAGTGCTGATTGGTCAGATGAAGGGCGTCGCGCGACCAATAATCACGCACATGGGGTCAATATAAGCATTGATCGCTTAATGAGTTATCTTTCCTCCACAAACGAATTTGCCTGCGAACCATCCAGAATGAGTAGAGAAGCTAAAGCCGTATGAATTAATTTTTGAATTTATTTGTGCCATTCATTTAGTACAATTCGTCAACTCTCTGATATTACTTTATATTAGGCTCAACAACCTATTTGTGCTGCGGGTCAAGCTTGTCTGGAAAGCGGTAAAGGCGTAATTTTAGCTTCAAAGCATATGCTCCAAACTGCGGATTCTAAGGCCCAACCTTCTGATACAGCTTTCGCAGCCTTCACAGCAGCTAGCCGTGATTTGACGGACAACACGAAACATCTTCTTAGCGTCCTTAAGTAAGTATACATCCACTGATTATAAAAGTGGCTATTTAAAGTTCTTATCTTAGGAATTATTGCCAATCGGAGATATGTAAATTTTACCGTTGCGTTTATTAATTAGGCATTTTTATTCTTGAGATTAATTTTTCCGACGGTATTTGTAGCTTTGATGTAAATCTGCTGACATCATACCCACTCCATGCCCACTTCTCTATGCCAAACGCAAATTTTCGCTCATGCGCTTTTGCAATTAAGCTTTCCATGTGGTGCTTCTAATCCGCTTGACGACATGTATCTAAAGCCAATGGACATTAATAATAATATTATTTCAAATGGCAGGCTTTATGATATTTATCATTAGCCCTTAAACATCGACTTCAGCTTTCTCCATGGGTGGGAGTACATACATAGCAGTTAATTAATAGCAGTTCATTAGCTGCTTCCCAGTATCTCTGGCTTTCCATCGTTGTCTTTAGGGCTTGACATCGAATCAGGTGGGTCTTCTCCATTTCCTCCTGTAGGTTACGAAGGGGGCCGGGTTGAGTGTATACTCACAATCTGTGAAGGTGTTTTGTCAAGCAATCGTGTCCGGTACTATCTGTGAAGGTGTTTTGTCAAGCAATCGTGTCCGGTACGAATCTGTGCAGAGGGCATGTGGGTTGAGTGTATACTCCCAGTCTGTGAAAGGGGGCTGGTTGAGTGTATACCCCTATTCTGTGAAGGCGTTTTGCCAGGCAATCGTGTCCGGTGCATGTGGGTTGAGTGTATACTCTTAGGTTACATAGAGGGCATGTGGGTTGAGTGTATACTCCCCTCTGTGAAGGTGTTTTGCCAAGCAATCGTGTCCGGTACGTTTGTGAAGGTGTTTTGCCAAGCAATCGTTTCCGGTACGTAGTCTAAACTCAGCAACGGCTTCAATTCTATGTCGGAGAGTAGAAATTAATATGGTATATCTTCAACTTACTGATAATCGAAGTTTACCAGAACAGAGTAATTCTGAGGACTTAAACCAAAAGTATGATCTGCCAAACAGTGTCTCATGGATATAGCTAAACTTTCATCTCTAACATCTCTGTTATCATTACCTTATTCAGGATAAATCCCATCACAAGAGTCAGGTTGGTTAATTTAAAATAAAGCGCTCTTTTTATTGCTAGTTTTCCAACTTATCACAGTTTAGGTTTGTAACACGCCTCAGAATAATGTCACCAGAACTATTTATTCCATTCAATTCGTTAATTCTTCAGTGCTCAAGCACCAGGCCAGGCTGAATGCCAACGTGCTCTGTTGAACATTCGTCGACTATTGCACGAATTGGAGCGTGATAAGATGTCCATAATGGATGGTGCATTCGCTCCTCGTCATCAAGCGACTGAAGAAGGTTTCCTGAAAGTAGGCATAAATTATTAAATAATGATCCGTGGAACCCATTGCTTTACTGAATTTTGCATTGTATTATTACAGCAACTTTCAGTGAATTCCCGTGCTCTAAGAGATATCGCGCCCCAAGTAGGCCATGGAGCTACGTCAGAAGCTGAGAGACTGGGTCACACAGTTCGAGAACTTGACCTCCTCTTACCGGGTCTTGTTTCCAGTGCTCTTGGAGCTGCTTCTAGGTCTTCAAACCCGTCTGCTCAAATGACATATCTTGAGCACACTCGAACTGTTATTGAATCCGCCGAACAGTTAGTTTCTGCAGCTAAACAGGCTGGAGGAAATCCAAGAGTAGGCTGAGTTGTCATTTTTCAAATTAAGGCGGTCCAATTTGTTTATTATGATTTTGAATTCTTCTAGAATGATGGCATTCGTGTTGCTGTTAACGACTGTGTTAATGCACAAGTTGCCTCGTGTGAAGAACTACTCTCAGCTATTGAAGGAATTTCATCACAGCAGAACTTCATGAACAAATTGATGGCTGTTCTCGATGAGTCACAAAATCTTGTAAGTTCGAACAGCCGTGTAGTTCTTTTGTCTACTTTCGAATAACCCTCTATACTGAATATTTTCTAATTTTCCCATTGTCTCTAAAACTATGACATTTTTCCAATTTTATTACACTTGTAGGTCGATAAACCAGGGCGCATTCCTTCTGACGCTCATTTCACTGACTATCAGTCTCGACTTCTCCGATTGGTTAGGCACATGGAACAGCAGACCGAAGTGACTGTCCGTACAGCTAGACGACCTCAGGAGACAGCTAGTCAAGAAATTACGGGATTAGTTCAGAGTTTGGCCCAAGACTACGCAGAGATTTGCATGATATCTCGAGACGCCTGTGAGACGATTCGTGATCCCCATGAAGCTGAGAAACTTCGTTGGGCTGTTAAGAATCTCGGTCAGACTACGAGGGGCTTAATATTAGCAACTGTCAACGCTGCGTCTTCGAAGTCAGACACGTCTTCACTTACACGAAAGGGGGCTTTGGTTAGACCTCCTGCTAGTATTCGTAGCTTAGACTTCTCTGCTGGTGCCATGAATGAACGGGTGAGTGCCCTCTTCTCTATTTCACGAAAATCTTTTCTACTTATATTTATCGAGTAAGACGTTTATTTTAGCTCCGGGAATTAATTGCTTTACTGGAAGCTCAAGGTCCTGGTACACAGGCCTGTCTACAGGGTGCTAGTACTGTGAGTGGAATTATTGCAGATTTGGATACAACTATCCTCTTTGCCAGCTCTGGAACTCTTCATCCACCGATTCGGGATGACGTAGACATGCAGCATCTGGAATCACAGCAGAGATATTCAGCCATCTCTTCGGGTTACGATGCATTTGATCGAGAGGCTCAGAGCCATTTCATTAGCATACGGTATGCAATTAGAATCGTAATTCTGTTTAGTTATCTGGTGTATTTTCGTATTCCGTTAAAGTGATGATTCTCTAAAGTCCCAACTGTAATCTCTATCATGGCATCATTTCACAGATGGAATAAATTAAAAGAAGACTTTTGTGAACGACTTGTTTATAGTTACCAATATTCTCAAAATGTTTGTCACTTTGTGAGGCACTACTTTCTACATATTTGACCTGCAGTCGTGCCACTAGAAGTTAATATTTTCGTCTCGAACCATTTCAAATTGGTTTCAGAACTAGAAACCTGAGAGAATACTCTTCAGATTCCAAAGCTTATAGCCAAAATGAGCGAATTTCATCTTCTATGAGGTAAATAAACTGAATCAATTCTTCTCGAATCTTATCGAAACTCCATGTATTTTCGTAATCTACGGATTGAGCATGAAATTTAAATAGCATTTTCTTAAAGCTCTCCATATTTTTTTTATTTTTGGACTTCTTTTATACTTCATTTAATCAATTCTCGTTAAGTGGGTAGAACTTATCTCCTCCACATGCTACTTATAGTTAATATTTCACTTCTTCTAAATCGTTGATCTATTAGACCAAAGCCTACTCCTCATGATAGGCTTTTGATAATTTTAACAGTATCTAAAGAAAATTGTTTTAAGAAAATACATAAATTCGGCCTAAGTATTATAGTAAGCCTCAGGAGTAAAACTAAGTGCCTGTATTTTCACTAAATTTGAGTTATTTCTGCCATTTATCTGTCTATTCTACTAGAATCTTAGGTCTATAAGTGTACGGTGACTCATTATAATTTTGAATAAAATGAAGTGCTTCCAAATAGCGTGCTTCATTTCGCATCTTTTAGAGAGAGCATTCATCGCACAGCTGATGCATTGGTTCAGGACACCCGGTCTCTAGTGCTAGGTGCCGGCGAGGATCAAACTCGACTAGCCGGCTCTACCCAAATGGCCGTGCGCAACATCTCTCAATTAGCTGATGTGGTGAAGCAAGGTGCCGCTCTGATTGGTCCCGGTCAAAGTGACAGCCAGGTGAGTGAGATACTATTGGTTATTCCCCCCTCTCTCCTCCCTTTTTCCAAACCAATCGCCTTATTATTCATTGTAAGCTTCTTTCCTATTGGGAAAGCATCAACGGCACCCTACTAATTAAGCACAATGAAAATAAGCTAGTCTACTTTCATCTATTTCTCTTCGGTGCCATTTGTAAGCATTTGCTTCTTCTTTCAACTGACCGTTGTTCTTGTGTTTTGTCCACTCTCATTCGTCTCCTCTCTCTCTGCCTCGACGTTGTGGTTTGTGATCATCTTCTCTACTCGCGCGGTTCGTCGTTGTAAAACCCAAAATGCATCTTCCTATTTCATATACTACTTATATATTCTAATCGTCACCGCGCATGTCTGTGTATCGAATGATGACTGCTGATACCGCATGAGTGCTGTGTAGCGGTGCCGTAGCTTTGCCCATCATGTTTTTGCTCGACCAAGGATTTGTTAGTACCCCGTCCCCTCTGTCTTTCCTTCCCACTCCCTCCCCTTACCTCTTTTGCATCCAATCAGCATTTAGTTACACTTATTTCTCTCGTCCTTTCCTTCGCCTCCCCCCCCCCCTACCCCACCCCACCCTGTTTAGTAGGCATGACTTTCGCTCTCTCATCATCAACCCTACATGATAACTTTGATCATTTAGTCTAAAGCACGTGGAGATTTGTTGTTCTCTCTCAGGATCAGTGCTCTATCTCTTTTCTCCCACTTTCTGTCGATTAGCCTTATCGAATGATTGTTTCTCCAGGTGCAAATTCTCAGTGCCGCGAAAGATACTGCTGTGGCTCTCAGAAACACTCTTCTCACAGCTGCTCAAGTTCAAAGCAAATCAAAGAAAGATCCGGTCTTCAAGGAGGTTAAAACTTACGAGAATGTAGGCCCATTTAGCACTTTTTAATCTTGTCAATGGCTTTGTTTAACTTGATCTGCTTTTAATCAGGAGGTTGGAACATGCTCAAATCGTCTCTTGAAGGCAGTAGATGCAATAGAT
>UZAE01001683.1:0-12038 GCA_900617975.1 Rodentolepis nana
TATTTTGGGGTGATGCTACTAGTCTTTAAGATATTGTTTATATCGAATGGCAGGCGTCTTGATGGTTATCATTAGCCCTTTAGTTGACTTCAGGCTTCACAGAGGGGAAGGAACATCAAATTGAAAATACTCGAGAGAGGGAAACAGAAGAGTGTTTCAAAGATGTAAGAGACAAACACAAAGGTAGAAAAAAGGTGAGGTGAGTACTGTGAAATAGTCGAATATGGCATAGAGTGAGGGGGTGGTAGTTTGACGTGAGAAGTCAACTGCCATTTGATGGACTTTTTGCCGTATGAATATACGTTGCCCAGGGTGCACCACGTGGAGGTAAGTCTATCGCACACCCCGTCTTTAAGATATTTGCTTAGCTAAATTATTTGTTCTTTCGTAAGCCTTGCTGAATTTCGTCTTACAGCCTAGAGTTAAAGTTTTACTGAGTTTCTAGTAAGTAGTGTTGTTTGTTTTAGTTCCACTGCGAAGTGAACAACGTGGACAAAGTGCGACAGAGTCTTGAATCTCGTGGCATCAACATCTATGAGTCCTACTGTCCCTACTTGCCTATCAAGAAAGTCCCCGTCTCTGCTGAAAGCATTAAATTAATTGCTGAAATGTACGATCGGATAAGGGATGCTATCGACTGTGTCGATAATTTCTACGATAATTGTGAGGTAACTGAGTAACATCTCTCTGTATCTGAACACTTCTTGTACAAAACTTCGAGTAGTTTTTTACTTGGCTTAATAAAGCGTGTCTAGCTCATAGTTTGCAACAAATTTGGCAGCTTTCCTTAGCATATTTATATTTACTGTGCTTGCATAATTTAGTGCTCCGATGATGAGTAAAAATAACCGCTAGAAACTTTCTGAGTGAAATAAGATGCTAGTTTGCAACATTTTCGATTACTGAGGTTCAGTTGTCTTAATCGGTACCATTAAGATTTACGCGTTTATTTATTTCCTAGGCCTAGCCTAAAATACTACAAGAATACGTTAACAACAACATTACTTTACAGTCATATCAGTGTGGTAGCGAAGATCAATATTAATTTATAGGGAATGCGTTTTAATTGTGTAGGGAATTTGTTAGGAACGCTTGTATTCGTTAAGGAAATGCTCTCTTTATAAGTAAGCATATGACCTCCAATATGAAACCCACCGAAGGTAAGGGAAAGCAAAAACTGTAGTTTCCGGTGCTGAAAGGCAGACATCTCCTTAGTCTTCTCTTTGATTCGGAAACTTGGGAATCTAAGCTCGATCTGAACTTAAATATGTCAATTTATGATTCAGTTGTCATCAGTTTCAACTTCCCAAATTGCATATTTAAAATGGTTGTCTCTGAACTTCTATTTGGGGCACTAAGTTTTCCTTGTATTTCAATACTTAAAAGGCCTTCGGATAATGTTTAGACTTGCAGCAGATACCAATTCCTAATCTCGTTTAACACAGTTCAGCTAGGGTTCATTTGATTGCAGAAGAAAGTTTACACCCTATTTGGACAAGACTTAAAGGTCAGAGTTAGAGGAAGACGTTGACAGGAGAGTTCTCTCGAGCGTAATCTCGAAGGTTCGAGATAAACTTGTGTGTATGTGTAAAGATATGGGAGAGTGTGCATGAATGTATATGGTAATAGTCAGGGGTAAAACTTTGGTGATATGGATTGAGACTTGGAAACAGTGATATTTTATATTGCTTTGTGTGAAAGGTTCCTCCAGATCGCCTGGCAAAGGTGATTCATTGCCTCATAGAATAATGCATAATGAAAAATTATACATTTGTACCACAGTGACATTAATTAATTATTGAATAGATGAAACACTACACGTTTTACACTTCATGCTAAGAAAGCAAGACGTTGCACACGCCTTGAAATGCTTAAATTTGAAAGATTGGTACAGGTGAATGCGTTTTATGAGGTGACAGTTGAAACATTTTTTGGTCTAGTAGTAATTAATGGAACCTAGATCCTCTTGATCCAATTAAAAGTAGTAGATGCTCATTTGGGTAAACGAACATGACTACAGGTTTAAAGGACTTACAAGAATATTGCACACTTTTCATAATTTCGAGCAATTTTGAAAAAAATAGCAAGCAGAACTCAGGTTTGTCTTGATTACTACTATATGAAAACGGTTCAAAATTTTCGTAGTACTTTTATCAGTATTTTTTGATAAAGTTTAAAATAGATCTAAATTTTCTGACCCTTTAAATCTTGTATTCGAATGTACAAAATGAAGAGGATAATTCTAATCTTGAAAAAGAGGTTTCATGGTCTTAAATAGGATGTATGCCAATATTTGGTAATATTTAATTTGATTAAAAATTCTGCTGCATAAGTTATTAAAACGACAGCGATAAGTTACGATTAAATCTTCACTGTGGTTGGCCACATGGTGGCTTATAACGCTGAATAGTAAATAGATAGTTGAAAATGAGTTGTTCAATAATTGATCGATAAACAGAGGGGGAAGCATGCTAGCCTACTAATGCTAGAGTGAATCGATTTAACAAACACAATCGAATCAATCCTTATACTATAATTAGTAGATAATTTGAAAAAAAAATTGGCCAAACTAAGACAGGGGAAACAGGGTGACCAAATTTTCAGCTTTTAATTATCGATTCTTATGGAATTGATAGGTTTGAGGCCTGTACAGAATATATCTGGATTTCGATTCTTCAGGTACTATGGGTACGATGCGAATATTTAGGACATAGTGGTTGTACTGGCTTGGAATTTTAGATGGGAATTGAATGGAAAAATCATTACCTGACGAATTCATGTATTCCAATATTTCAATGACTACCAATAAGATGAACATAGCTAGGAGCATTGTAAAACAAACCAACTATTTCTGAATTAGGAATTAACCTCGTGACGTTAGGATTTCCTGGAAAGCATTGTAGCAGTCTGATACACCAATAACCCCTGACTTATGCTCACTAATTGGAGTGCGCGATAGACTTACCACCACGTGGTGCAGCTTGGGCAACGTATATTCATACGGCTTATAAGTCTATTAACCGGCAGTTGACTTCTCACTTCAAACTACCATGACCCCACTGTATGTCATAGTCGGCTACTTCCACAGTACTCTCCTCACCTTACCTTTTCTCTACCTTTGTGTCCGTCTCTTTTACATCTTTGAATCACTCCTCTGTTCCCTTCCCCCCTATCGATATTTTGTGGCTTTATCTGTTCCTATCCTCTATGAGGCCCGAAGTCAACTTAAGGCTTAATGACAACTATCATAAAGCCTGCCATTTAATATAAATAAATGCTCAGGAATTTCGACAGTAAGAACTTCTAGTTTGGAAAGGTTTCTCGGATTAGATAAGCTACCACAAAGTTAGAGAAAACAGATGTAATGAGTAGAATACATTTATTTAGGCTGTGATTTGACAGACATTGAACTTAGTCCTTAAAATTTAATATAGGTCTTGATAAATTAAGCGACAGGTTGAGAGGTCTCCGATCTTACGGCCCCATTCGCTATCAGCGCGGCGTACCTTCGAGTCTGCCTAAGTGAGCACGAAATTTCTTCGTTCATCCATGACATATTTCAACGTCGTAGCAATACGGGCGGATTTTCGATTCTCGATAAAATGTGAAGATGGCAACTAAAATATTGTCAGAAACTAACCAGAAGAAGCCGAATATTCCTGGAGAATAATTAGAATGACTGAATAAATATTAAATGCCTGCCAGATAAAAACCCCATGTTTGAAAATAAGCAGAATCTTTATAATAAAAGCAGCTCTTAATTTGTGAGCTTGAAGTCAAATCAAAATACTGAATTCTCACGATGATTTTACTTCGTTAAACCTGAGTTGTGTATATTGCTTACATGGCTCCCAACATTAACTTTCCTTTCTCAGAAAAACAACAAGTTTAGGAATAAGTAGGAATCTGTTTATAAAATTAAGCATTGCCTTAGAGCTATAAAGAGCAAATCAGATGATCGAATTAGAGAGCGGCCAAAGTGATTGTTTTTGTGTATCTTCATGAGCGCTTGTTTCCGGTCACAATTTTCTTCCCATTCGCATTAGCTGTTGGAGGTGAAGTAGACTTATCGGCATTTTCATTCTCACCAGAGCAGCTCTTGTCGCTTCTCCTATTTCTCCTGACAAGGATGACATTCTGGCAGTACTTGCGAAGAGTTGCTCGGTCGTTGTCCTCTGCCAGACTGTAGTTCTCAATTACCTCATTCAGACAGTTTCTAGCCATAACAACTGACTCCAGTGGTATTCCAATTACCATTCGGTTCTTGTTAGACACTTGAGATATATGTAGGCGATAGCCGTATCGTGTATTACGCACATCAAAGAAAAACCTTCGTTCTCCAGAATCAGATAACATTGAAACAGCCTTTTCGGGGCTAACATCACGCTGAGAATAGCGTGTTTTAATATCAACTAAAATGCAAAAGGAATTCCGCAAGAGACCATCGAAATACAACGAAGTCTGGGATTAAGGGACTTACGCAAAAAGGCTAAAAGATTAGGGACGAGTTCTTCATAGACTCGCAAATAAGTGGTTCTCTTATGAGGGGGCAGGTCCGCTTTTGGTTCAGGAGGGTTAACAGGACCTGATCTTAGCCAGACCCTCTTTTTTTCATCATCACTTAGTACGTCTGACTTATCTTTTGAGTCAGCATCAGCAGAAATCTCATTCTGCACCGTTTCATTTGGACAGTCAATAAAGTTGTTCAAGATTGACTCCATCAGTTGGAATTTTTGGAGCTTGGTGACATCAAATGACCAATCTCCATTTCTCTTAGAAACCATAGTTTGTAGGCTCTCATACACGCCTCCACACAGAGTAATCGGGAAAGTAATCATTTGGTCTTTGTGATAGCGGTCTCGAACAATGACCCATGGTGCACTCTCTATTTCCGGAGAGAAAAGACCCTGATAAACGAAATTTTCTGGGACTGGGTCAGATTCCCGTTTCATAGGAGAAGTGACCACCATGAAGAAATATCCAGTTGGCCTTTCCAAGCCCTTCTTAATCACTAAGTCCTTCATTAGGATCCGCTTGGGTTGCGTGCGTCTGAGAGTTGTGGAAAAATCAGAGAGTCTTGCATTTTGAGCTTTTTGTACTTGGGCCATGACGTTGAGAATAGTACCGCACAGTTGATACGATCCTTTAGGTATGATCCGCCCTTATTTAGATTTGTACTCCTTGGACTTTTGAAGGGCAAGTGAACATTCGTCAGCCTACGTTTGGCCAATAAAACCTACTCAAACATATTATCAACCTATTGAAAAAGAGAGTTGAGATTATCTTGCCCTTGAGGAGTGATTTAAATAACTAATTAAGATAATTAAATTAGAGAACTATAAGAAAATAGACTATTTACTTTCATTATGAATTGTTCCTTCTCCAAACGACAGAGCACAAGAATGATTATATCATGAGTAAATTACCATAAATTAAGTTGACAGAAGTAAAAGTAAAGCTGGATGGTGGATGAATCCGTACTACTTTCAAGACTACATTTTATATCGCTTATGAAATCACGCCGCTTTCGTCTTTATGTCCCCATGACTCAAATCCCTATTCATTATATCTAGACTAGTTTTTTCGATTCACTCTCTTCCCCATTTCAGTTAGAAGTGCATTTGCATTCCTATCTAACGTGCGTCAAAGTGACTAAAAGCTTTCTTTGTAATTCCACTCCACTCAAATGCACCCACAGAGTCCCGCACTTGCCACTTAATTGCTCGTGCGCTTCCCCACTCTTACTCCTCATCATGGGTTACTCAATGCGAGTTGGAACGCATAATTTTGTATTCGACTTTTTGAAATAATTGATTTCTATTATTAACAATCAGCTACTGTCTTATTTTCTTTAATCTGCTTCATTAGGTCTTAAATTGGTGGCATGGTTCTTCAGAACAGTAGCTGCAATAAGTCCAGAGGGGCATCAAGAAAATCTGGCTTCATTGGGATTACGAAATAATTGAAGTGTCCTAGTTTCATTCAATTTTGTATTTTTAAATGTGCCGTATGCCAATGCTAAGACAAGTGTCACTCTGGGTGGAAGTCACTTCAACACCCCTCTCTTCTACAGGTAGCAACTAATTATTAGATATTCACCGATAGATAGATTGTGTATAATTGCGAAGCACCAAGATAAACCCATTCGGTAACTCTTGCAATGACTCTTGGTTATTATCCTATTCCAGCAAATAATAAGTGGTCAGTTAAAAGAAATGATCTCAATAAGAAAGGCGCTAAGAAATTGTTTTCTTCTCTTTGTTCAGCAGCTGGTCACCGTCAGGTAATACACCTTAAAATCCAAGATTAGTCAGTAATGTTTTGCTTCATCAACAACAGATTATAATTAACATAAAAAAGGTGATAATATTGTTGAGAAAAACAGCCGAGAATATGAACATGTAAGCATTCAAAAAATGTATCAATGCATATATTGAAACTCAAAAGTAAGGGAAACGGTATAAAATTTACAGGAAAAAAAACAAGACGAAAAGCATCAATTAGTTTCAGTAGAAAGTAAACTTGGAAACCAGTAACATCTTTCTCCACATTCATTTCCGTCATCAACCCAAGCCATTCCTTCCTGCATTAGATATTCTAGAGCCGACTTAGCACGACCTTCAGTCCATCCCAGTCTGAAAGAAAGCAATAATGGTCAAAAAGAGGGACACGTGAAATTAAATTCCAAAAGAATGCCTACTTTCGTGTGCAGGTTGATAAGCTAACATGGGCTTCACGGGATTCCGCCAACTGTAAGACTTGAGTCTGATCCGTGTTAAGTTCACCGGGAACAGACTGGACCAACTGACGAGAACCAGAAAGATTAATTAGTTTGAAACCGTTGCCAAGGCAGTGGAGTTTCTTTATGGCTCGTACCACATCGTCTTGGCAAATATCGGTCTCACGAGAACTCTTGGTTTTATTCAATTCGGATATTAGCTCCTCGAGAGGCATTAGGCCGCCAGTTTTTCTCTGATTCGCCATGCATACCTATAAGTTTTAAAATAGCATGAGAGAGAAGGAGAACAAATATAAAAACTATGTCCAAACTATGAGGAAAAAATATTGAATTTACCTCAATGATTCGAACAGCAAGGTGGTAGTAGAAGTCGCCAATGCCCAAGATCTTTGACCACACGCCGTTACTAGAAGCAAGAGGATCGACACCAATATTTGCACACATGGATTGGAATTCTGTACGAAACGATGGATCTTGCCGAATTTTCGACTGGTATTTGGAGGCAAAGTATTCCAACGATGACTTGACCGTTTCCATCTGTCGATGAAGGTGTGCGGCGGCATCATCGTCCATTTGTCTGCGCTTTTTTTCATAGGCAGCTTGCCTCTGGGCTCGCTCCTTGATTCCGGCTATTCCTACCCTTCTATTCATTGGCGTTCAGAAAAGATTGAATCACGCACTGTTGTTTCGGTAAGATATAAGTAGTGATAAAACCAAACTTTCTTCAGACTTGAATAGTCGGATTTTATAAACTATACCGTAGTACCTTAAATAATATTCAATATAGTCTTGCACTATTTTTAGGATCCGCAAAATCTCATTTCTTAATGACAAAACTGTATCACTGCCTTTATTTTAACATATTAACATCATTAACAATAGTATAACTTTTGTTTCATTCAAAAAAGATATATTTATATGATTATAGGCTATTGGATAAATCTCTAAATGTTTTTCTTTCTTCTAATCGGTATTTATCTACTCAATTATTTAAGAAAATTTAACTTACCTATGATATCTCCAACGAAATTTTATTTGTCAACTTAGTTAAAATCTTACAGATAATATCTTAGCAAACTTGGCAAGGAAATACTTAATCCAGATGTTAAATAGTAATGCATATTTAAGCCAACACTGCGATATATAAAGAACTTTGCTCACATATTTGATCAGAATATCTGTTTAGCCAATTTACATAAAATCAAAATATTATGTGAGGTGGCAGTTTATGTAAAATGATTAAGGTGATGCAGATTAAAGAAATGTTTATCTGCTTTGCCCTTATACTCTAAAGTTAGTTTCCCTCATAATTCTGTCCTTTTTTATGATATAAATGATAACATTCACTTGTAAATCTCAAATGAAATATGTTTGAGCAAAAGAGCAGTCGCCTTCTGAGACAATAGATACTATAATTTGGCAGTTTTATTGGTTACTTTTGCTCTACCTGTTAGAAAAGATGTCAGGTTCGTGAATGTCAAATAATATTATTTAGATTTTGGTTTAGATACAAGGTTTTATGCAAAGTCACATATCATTTTTGGCTACATAAAATCTACTTTCGCGATTAAGTAAGTAATTTTTTCTCTTCTTAGCACTAGAGTTAAGATGGCTTTTCGACGTAACGCAAATGTGTGCTATCTTACAATACACGCATTTGCAATAGAAAATAAAGTTTGTCTTCTTGTTCTTTGGAACGCAACAGAACAAAAGAATTGTAATGAACTCAACAAATAGGTGAAAAAGACCTAAGAAAGCGATCAAATAAAACTTGTTTCATTTGATTATGGATTTGTATAGCTGTACATTCGTTATTTGAATCCATATAATTCATTATATAATGAAATCCTAAGTTTCAAACGTAGGGTTTTTTGATAACTCAACTATTTTCAACAAAGATGTCACTTAAAAATATCAAAAGCAGTGACTTAAAACCACTAGCAAAATTGGCGAATTAAAAATAAGTTTATTTCTTACTTCACAACACCGTTGCTTTCTGTTTCAAGTTTAGCCCCACTAAATTGACCTGTTTATCTTCCCTACTCCCTTTTATGCGTGAAGGGCGCTCCAAAGAAACCTCTTAATTGATCCAGTTTAAAGAAAATTGAATTAAATGTACCCAATAAAAGTTGTAGGAGCTACATTGTTTGCTTTGACCAATAATCACAGGCTTTCCCTCTTAATAAGCATCTTTTATTTTCATATAATTTTCTCCAATATAGTTCAAAATCAAGAGCAGTCGGTAACTCACTCGCTTTTCCCTTCATGTGATCACTAATCCACTTAAGTTTACGATTTCTATGAGTAAACGTTAATGAACATCGGTCGAAAGGAAAAACCTATTTCGAGTATCATATTTTATTTCACAAATTTAGCAAATTCCATCTTGTTTGGTCTCAAAAAAGTATTGATGTTGTTTGATCTTTCAAAGGTTATTTTATTAGATTACCAATTAAACACTTTAGAAAAGAAGTTGAAACCCATGCAACTTTTGCATTCAATTCAAGAGTTCAAATTGTTCTAAATGCTTCTCTGGCCATTTTAGAATATCAGAATTCAATATATGTTTGGGGACTCGAAAAAGAAACTTTACCAATTTTTAGTCTGCTATATTGTAGAGAAAGAAACTAATATTTGATCAAGTAGAAAGTTCCCTTCCTTGTGATACGACTTTCACTTTGGTGATGAGAAAATTAAATACAAATATTTAGGTTATGAAAACAGTTTTAAGCATAGCTTGAGTGGCTCTTTGTCTATTGAGTTCTAACAAGAGTGGTATATTTGAAAGCTTTTAAATTTCTTTGGAATTCCGACATTTTACATGACTTTAAATTAAAGAGGAATAATTTGCATTTATTTGTATTTTTCGGTGAACTTTGTTGCAAAAACTAGTCACTATTAGGGGACGAAGTGTTGCGATACATTTTTTATGAATGGCCATATCGTTGTTATTTTTTATTTGAGCAACAAGTATTTGGTATTGCAGCATTCATTTTCTGTTAGGTAGTGCTTTTTATACTTATGATAATCTTTGGAAGCACTTTTTGATTCCAAATTAAGCTTGATGATTTTGATATTAAATATTTTTGATGTCGTTCCAAGTCTGTGCCTAAGCGGTCTAGAGCAAGGGAAAATTTTATTTATAAGTTTCGGGTATAATTGAAATTTCGTTGGTTTTTTTCCAAAGAAACTCTGAGGCATTATTATGAATAAAATTGTTAGAAAACGGCTTTATCGTTTTAGAAGGGTATTTTCTGTGAACGAAGATACCAATCAAGCACCTTTAAATTTTCATTTTACAATTGGAATTTTAAGTATCTTTAAACCTGCAGGGAGCTGAATTGATGGAAGGCATGGTTCAGTAAACTACACAATTGAGATCTTAAATTTTGAAAAATTCAGTGTTTGCTGAAGAAATTATGCAGTAAACAGCTTCAATTATTTATGCTATATTCTAAAATAAAATGTCAGAAATTTGTTTACCTGACTATATTCATTTACCCATATGCGGAATGTTTACTCATCTTTGGTGAAGTTGCAATTGTGTTATGCATTGTAAGGATCAAAGGTATTCCCTTATTTACCTTGACTCTAGGGCAATGGTAGTGAATCAACTTTTCCTGCAAGTTTATTTAATTACTAAATAGCACATCAAGTGATTATAGTTTCATTTACTAATATTAAAATGCTTTTAACGTTACTCCAAACTCCCTTTCCAACTCAGGTACTTGTTGCAATTATGCTAAATTAAAGTGCTCATTAATGGACAACCCTTTCCACTTGTACGATGACTAAAACCATAAAACGTTGAGTAAGACTTGAATTAAATATTCTTTAAATTTAATTACCATGATATAACGTTGAAGACATAATGACAATATCTGGCGTCTACTCACGTTTCTGTAGTTGTCGTTCATTTACCAATTGTCTTCCATTACTAAATTTATAGAAACAGACATACCGGATATTTTGCATGTCTCAATCCAGTTAACTCGTCGAGTTAAGAATGCTCAAAAGCGAAAATACTTGAAGTTACAGTTTAAACGGAATCTGAAACAGCTACAAACCTCTAAAACTACTTCAAAATAAAATGCATTTTCACTCTAAATGATTGCAGACGATCATGCTACTTAAATAACATTTATTGCGTCATTTAAAGGTAATACTATTAGTTTAAATTTAAGCACTGTGATCTTCTAAATGAGAAGGTAATTTCGGTCATTTTTTGAATTTAAGCCCATCTTATTTTATTCAACTTTGAGACACTTTAAAACTTTCGAATGTGATTTCTAATTTATTCAGTCTGAATCAGCAGTGTGGTCATTTATTAACGTTGTGACCAGTGTTAAGTGTAGCTTTAAATCAGTTAGCTATATAGTCAACTTTTCTATTGCCTTGGTATTGAGGTTCGCTCAATTACGTCCGTATCACCTCCTTGAAATTTCGGCAATTTATCGATTCTCTCCACCATCTATCCCCTATTTCTTAAAGTTAAAGTTTAAGTATCGCTTGCCATGAAATAGAGCCCATCTCTGTTTTTCAATTAATAAGTAATACGTCCAGTTAAGAAATTAAACCTGATAAACAAAGTGAATACAATTTTTTCTAAAAAACATCAGAAAGTGTAGTTCCATTTCAATTTTTAATACCTGAAAAATGTCAACTTTCAGGAAGCAGTTTGAATATTTTTAGGGCTCTCACTCGATTTCATAAAATTTCGTGAAGAGCATTTGCTAGTCTTCTCACTACCATATTACTGGCTTGTAGCGACCTTCTGATTTGGTGATGATTGCTTTATCCTAGTTCTATATCTAATCCATCTCTCATCTGTAAAGATGTTTATAGTTGTCCTATTTACCAATTTGTCAGCATTTTTATTTATCATTTATGAGATTGGCACCTACTCCCTATTCCAACAGAACGTTAGTATTCTACTAGTATCTTTACCATTCCTCCCTTATGATAAAGTAATTCGTTCACCAAAGAAGGGTAATACCGTAATAAAATTGCTCTGTCCTATGCTAGTTGCTTCTAATTTTCTAAGTGATCCAGGAAACTAATAAATCTCATAAATAGAAAGCCACATATAAGCAGTGTCACCTTCTTATTAATTATACAAGAATTGTGAGCTACCACAGCCATAGCTGTACTTTTTCGGGCCCAATGACATTTCTTCTATAGAAATGATTTTATCCGTTTCTATAATCATGGCTGGGTGCGGAATAGACTTCCCCATATGGTGCACCCTGGGCAACGTATACTCATACGGCAAAATAGTCTTTTAACCCGCAATCGATTT
>UZAE01001684.1:0-12032 GCA_900617975.1 Rodentolepis nana
ATTTTTGCATATTTCATAGTTTAACTATTCAAGAATATGTCTACGAGAGGATTTTTCAAAATTCAAATTAGTTTGGGAGATATAAATATTTTGCTGGGCAGGCATCGAAATCGGTTGGGCGGAAACTAATCGAACAAAAGACATAATGAGTTCTCCGACTACCTGAATCTATATTTCTTGGTAAGTCCTTTTGTATCGTTATATTTATATATCTATATATATTTTTACATATATTTATGCATATATATTTCACGGCAATTGATTTACGAAACAGGAAAACACCAGTTTTACGAGTGCGTTAGCAGCAAAATTGAGGAAATCAAATGATGAAGAAGTAATTATAGATAATAATTACGGCTAATGTGTTTTGGAGTTTTTCGCGGTCTTTTCAGAAATTTATTTGTTTATTCCGTGTACTAAATGCAACAATGAGATTATATTTTCAAGAACGGCTCAACGCGGACATAAAGCCAGACATTTGAAATAAATAACTCAATAAAAATATCCCAATTTCACAATTTTTTTCAAACATCCAAATTAAGCATCATCGCACTAATTTACAACTTGAAGATTCAGATGTTTTTTTCATAAATAAATTGTTTCATAGTACATATATATCTAATAACATTAATATTTAATTGATAAATTAGTTGTACTGAAATTCAGCATGTACTTACGCTAATAAGAACTTGTTTGTGGTTTAAAATGTTTGTAAGCAACTGAATGAGTGATTTTGTACAATTTGAGTGATACAGCAAAAAACAACAAATAAATTAGAACTTTCAGTTTTAAGTTTCATTTTTTTCCCAACTTACTTACTATTTTTACATGCTTTATTTGAGAAATTGGAGTATTGATCATTCTCAAGGATACAATTATTTTTAATCATTTAAAACGCTCTTTGTATTTTTTTGTTGTTTATATCCGAAATACTTTTAACGGTAACTTATATATACTATGGGAGTAGGAATGTTTTAAAATTTTGCATGAAATTATTACCAAATAAATTTATTTATTTATTTATTGGAAATTCGTAAAATACGTTTGTTAGGAACTTCAGTATTGATTTCAGCAAGGTTTCAAGACTATACCTCAGAAAAGACGTTCTAACACTTCGGAAACTTTTGGGAAAAGAGAATTTTCGTTTGCAAAATAAAACTCCAATATCACACTTTATTTTGTTCCAGAAAAGACATACTTAGTTTAATTTCAGCATATCACATTGTCAATCATCGCAATATAATTCTTGTTAAAAAATTGGGTTTCCTTGTAAAACTACGCACACAAAAATCTTTTCGCCTAATTATAGAACCGTTGAAATGTTGAAGCATGCGAACCGAATCACCCTAACGTTTTTTTTCCTAAGCTTATTACCTTCTCCATCTGGGCGGAATGAATTTGATTCCCGTCACTATTTCTTGAGGCTGGATTTTATCTTTTCCTCGTCCCCCCCCCCCACCCCACCCCACCTCCCTCACCTTATTTCTTGTCTATGTATGCTACAGATGTATCCGTCCTTCATTCCTTCTCATGGTTAATTGTGGGAGTGGAGCCATAGGCGTGAAAGCGTAAAGACAGATGATTTTATCATAAAGTGAAATGCGATTTGTAAATACGAGCTAACTACTAAGTAGCATCATCAAATCCGAATGAGCAGAATTAAATTCTTTTTAATTTACTACTCGGTAGGCTAAATCAAAAACTCTACTTACTTAAGGATTTTCGTGTTAATTATCAAGCACGTGCAATGCCATGATGTCATCTAGATCCATATCTTCATATACAGCCCCCCCCCCACACCTCCCCTATACCTTAGGAAAGATTCGTTTCAATTGTTGCGGCCCCACGAGATGGCACACTTGGTATACTCCACTCTGAAATTAGGGAAAAATGTTTTCTCAATGGTTTTCCTTCTTTTAACTAACTATTTGCTAAAATTCCGACGGATCTAACTCCGAAATCACAACCAATTTTCTCATCATTTGAACCTTCAAAATAAGCTCACCCCCGCATACCACCACCAAATTCAACCAAATCGGGGTTAAGTATATAGCAGCGGGGTGTGCGATAGACTTACCTTCACGTGGTGCACCCGGGGCAACGTATACTCATACGGCAAAAAAGTCTATTAATCGACATTTGACTTCTCACTTCAAACTACCATCACCTCACTGTATGTCATATTCCACAATTTTCACAGTACTCACCTCACCTTGTCTCTACCTTTGTGTTTGTCTCTTTTAAATCTTTGAAACACTCTTCCCTCCTCCCCCCCCCCCCCCTATCGACTTTCTTTCACTTTGATGTTCCTTCCCCCGTGTGAAGCCTGAAGTCAACAAAAGGGCTAATGATAACTACCAAAATGCCTGCCATTTGATATAAATAAGTATATAGCAACTCTAATAGCAACTACAGTTTAATGCGTTATCAGTAAAGAGTAACCTAAATTAAGTTAAACATAACTATTAAAAATTCGGATAAGTTATCAAGATTTCAAGTTATCTTGGCCCCCTCTAAGACATGTTCGCGGGATGTTCAGAATGTCATGAGGCTTTTTTTAACCTCCCCAGCAAATGCCAAACTTATTCTTCGCCTATTTTTTCTTATCACTTCCCTATTTATCCTGCTTAGTCAGCCAACTCCTTCGGCAAAATATGCCATAGGAGTGACATTAACCACTAACTAGTGACTTCCCAATAAATACAGCAAGACGTGCCCCACCTACCTACACCCATCGGCAACTAACTATTTTAGCGAGTCCATTAAATAAAAGGTCATACTGAAGTCACCATTTGGCCAACCGAGGGGAGGGGAGGGGGTGGGGCGGGTTATAACTGTCCGTAAATGATTTATTATGGAGATAAAATGAACTGGAGAATCTGAGATCTGAAGCTAACAATTTCAATATAGTCAAAGGTGTGATCGGTGCCGCTTCAGTCATATGTCTTTTATGGCTTGAACATATTTAGAAGTCCTATTCAGGTAAAATTTGCCTATAGAGACGCGGGGTTGTGACAAACTTTGTATTTGCCCAATTCCCTATTCCATAATCCAGTTCGCATTCGTCGAAGTGTAGGATAAAACTTATCGAACAACGTTTGGGCAACGGGGTGGCAGATGCCATTCTTGATGAGCCTCTAAACTTTTTCTACGTCAATAACTCTGATTTTCATATATTTGAAAATATTCTAGTTAAGCCTTAAATTTTAGTTCACACTATCTAACTCGTGAAAATCTTAGATATTAACCTCAAGAAAGTCGTTTCTGGTCAGTCTTTGGGTTAATTGCGAATCAGTACTTTACTGACCGCCAGTAAAATGTTAGAAACTAGTTGTATTCTTGCTAAATGCCAAAACATTATATTTGACGGATGGAGATTGCGACATTAATTTTAAAATTTTTTGGACTAAAAAATTTATTTAACTACAATAGGACAAAAGTTTATTTTGTTAAATTTTAGTATCAATTTAATTAAATAGTAACATCTCATGTCGTAATGGCCATTAGAAATTGTTGCTTACTATGAATTTTAAAAAACGATTTGACATTTTTGCGTACCAAACATTTTAGTTCAATTTTAAGAAAATTGTGAAGATTAAATTGCTTATATTATTTAGATTTCTTTAAAATTATAAGTCATATCTTAATAAAAGTCAATCTGGCATGGTGGCAGTCATGAAAACAATTTGCTCAAATAAGTACATATTTTAATTGAGTTGTATTGATTTATTTGATTGAACTTTGCAGTAAATTAGGAAAATTAATAATTTAATTATTCCAAAATCGCCGCTATTTCGTGCGAAATTAATTATTTTGGCCGCGTTTAAAGATCTGATAAGGTTTCAAAACTGAATCTAGTGCGCGTTGCTACTAGTGTCAGAATTCGGAGACCCCGTTTAATTAAAAAATGTCTTATTACTCGTTTGGAGATTCGATAAAGAGTCACTAAAATGAATATCCATTGAACGTTTGGCGAATTTTCTGATTTCTCGAGTACAATTGCTCCCCCTTCTACTGAATGAGAGCATTCAACAGCAACTTTTTGTTCCAATGTGCTTGCACGAATTCTTTTTTTGGCTGAAATGTGCAGTTTCTAGCTGAAAAATTGCCTTTTGGAGTTTTTATAATCCTGAAAATCGGGTATATTTAAATGCATCTATTTTGCTCTGTCTGTGTGAATTCAATTTAGCGCGTCTTGATAACTGGGGCCATCTGTGAAGAGAACTCGTTTGAGCATGCTTATCAACTATCATTTACTCTTTGATGGCATGGACCTATGATTTTAAAAAAAATCAGCATTTATCATTTCTTTAACAAAGAAGTCTTTTGTGTTCATCTATAAGGGACCATTGTAATGTCAATATCATTAAATGATTAACCGATAACATTTAAATGGCTTTCATTCCCAACCATATTCAGCCTATCAACCCATCCAAGTCTATTCGCCGTTGAGAATTTGGACAGAAATTAGTCACGTCTGTTGTGTTTTGCTATCGAAAATTTATTTACCTTAAAATACCTGCAGACAGTTGGCCTGTTTTTAGGTCAGAGAAGAAAGAACATGGTGAGAGGGTGTCTGTCAAATTAAGAGGTCCACGTCCATTTAATGAACGCTTTAATTATGTAAATTATGATCTTTTTGCCAGTAATCGAGATTAGTGAATTCGATTCCGTCTAATACCAATTCATTGAATCATCAATAAAATCGATAACTTCCAACTATATCTCTTTAAGCTGAAAACAACTTTATTATTAACCAAAATTAACTTATTGCATTAGAGTATATTAGTTTTATTAAGATTTTGTGGCAATCTAATTTTGATAAATAAATAACAAAATTGTCACACTAACTCTTTGCAGCAAAGTCATCACATATTGCATCCATTAAAGGTTAATTTTCTTTGCAAACTGGAAAAATAGGCATTTCCTCTCTAACTACTATTTTTAACAATTATCCACAAGCACGCTTCAACCAGATGTCTCTAAAATGATTCTTCCTACTTGCTATCAAAACATCACAGTTCCCTCAGTTCTGTTTGAAATTGGGGTATCTTTTTGCTTCGTTCCGATGTGTTCACAAACGTCTCGTTCCAGGAGTAAAGAAATTGATCGATTTCGTTTGGAATGCTGAGTTACTTCTCATGATAATTAATTGGCTGGAAATATATTCTCATTTAATAAGAGAAATTTATATTCAATAAGTTCGTATTTAGTAATAGATGCCTGGATTATAGTGAAATTACCATATGCGTAGGTTTGCGAGAAGTGAACCAATTGAAATATGGTGATCTACTTCTCTGAGAAGCAAAATTTTTCCAAATTTCTATTTATAATTAATAACTCTCCGTTCTAGTGAGAAAATTAGACAGTAGCTGCCTTTAGAAATGTTTTTAGGAATTAAGTATTATATTAATTGACATTCTTTTTATGCATATTCTGAAAGCCATTTTCCACTGATCTGGATAACGTTTCAAAATTAAGAGTTTTAAATACATTTGACTATTGAACAACTGCCAACCTTAAGATGAGAGTAATTGTCTTGTTGCAAACAGCATCCTTTTGAATGCAATTGGATTTCGGAATATTGTTCAAAATTTTTCGGAAAAATGTTATAACTGACTTATGAGCAATATCAATTAGTCAATTAGCCCTTAGTCTACATAAGACTTTTCTGGTATTAAAATTGTGGTAGACAGGATTATAGTCACTATTGATTAGAAGATCAGAAATTATTTTGCATTTAATTAACTATTAGGTTCTTCCAACCCATCATATTTCATTTGAAGGTTGATTAGTACAAAGAAAAGATTATGTCATTGCAATGAGTAAGGGGTGATACTACTACTCATCAATTTCTTGGCCTTCTCTGTGTTTTCATATATAAACCCCTGCCCAAACCCCCCTCCCCTCTAATTCCTACTTTTGTCAAAACTGTAATTTACCTAAAGATAATCAAAAGAATTGCAAAATCTGTGAATTTCCGTGTCGTTTTACATTTCATTTCTTTCCAACAGACTCGATCTTTCAGGCTGCAAATTGACACCTGACTCCTTCTTTCGAATTTCTCCTTCTACTACTTCCTTCTTTTCCACTTCATTCTGTGTCAATCGTCAAAGGTACATCTGATTCACCTCAGCTCTTGTCATCTCCACCTGGAAAACTTTTCATCTAGTTAAACTTAAGATAAAAATTATCTCTTGGATTGAGGGGTGTGCGATGAACTTACCTCCACGTGGTGCACCCTGGGCAACGTATGCTCATACGGCAAAAAAGTCTACTAACTGCAATTGACTTCTGCCTTTAAACTACCATCTCCCCACTGTATGTCATATTCGACCACTCTCACAGTACTCATCGTACCCTTTCTGAGCCTTTGTGTCTGTCTGTTTCTTTTACATCTGTGAATCACTCTTCAATTCCCCCTCCCGAATTCTTCTCACTTTGATGTTCCTCCTCCCCTCTACGAAGCCCAAAGTCAACTAAAGGACTAATGATAACTATCAAAACGCCTGCCATTTGTTATAAATAAATCTCTTGGAAGCAATATCTCCCACCCAAACCCCCTTTGGACTAACCTTAAAGGGTTAAGTTGAGATATGTGCTGCTCTAAAGTATTCTTGTACTTGAATTCAATATTTACCTTTATTTCTTCCAATGAGCAACCATTCAAAATTCTGTTTTCTAAGCAGGTCCATGTATTCAGCGTTTGACATTATTGCGTTATATATTTTATTGTCTTTGCATACTGGTTTTTATAGGGAAATAAATCATTAATTGATTTTTTAAGGTACATAACATCTAGTTCCCAAAAATTTAGGTTAATTCAACATCTATTACATAGGATTGCAAGTGTTTCAAAATAAGATTTTGAACTCTCAAAAGATTCAAATTGAAATTAAATCATCAGAAATTCCGAGTATAAACTACTATTAATTTACTTATAGTGGCAATGATAACTTCATATCCTATGCTATTATTATTATCATTAACATCCAGTTTTTTAATCAATAAAATGAAAGGGTTAGTTATTAGTTAGGGAACATGGTGAAGATATGTTGGGCTTCAAAATTATTGGAAGTGCAGACTTCTTCCTCCACGTCAATCCTCGAATCTGGGTATTGAATCTTCTGAGCTCATCGAATATAAGCTACTAAAACACTAAGAGCTTGTGGGACACGTTATCGCTCTGTGCGTCATCGTATGTCTGCTCGCCAGGATTGGGAGGTGCAGCCGTACAACTCTGTGTGCAGCGACCGTACAAACAGTGACCAATCATCAACCTCTTTTTAACCTAATCCCCCATCCTGATCATGAGTAGCTCCCTGCGTGTAAACACTTGATCCGCAATATACGTCCTGAATAAACGTGCTCCGTGCTACACGTCTGTTTCCTTTATAGCTGGGCTATACCTTATCTGATTCTGGGAGTCTAGCTAGATGTTTGAGAATCTGCCATAGAGATTTCTGAGTCAGTCAGGCTTTAATAAAGTAGCAATCCGCTACAAGATTTAGTAGATATTGAATAGGCAAAAATAATGGAGCCAATTTGTCAAGTCTTGCTTTATTTAAATTTCATTTTTATATTCCCATATTCATCAGCAAAAAAACTTCAGTGTTTAAGGAGTCGAGTTCTTGGCAGGATCATGCGAGTGCTAGTAGGCTACATTGTCAATTTCAACAAATTGAAAAGTTAATCATATTATTATATCAACCGCACAACTACCAAAAGCGTTCTACTCGAACCTATTATTATCACATATCGCATTAGTTTTATTAAATAAACGACTGTGTCTCAATGTGAGTCATTTTGCCTGTTTATTTTATTTTGGATTTCACGATTTGATTCATCGAGAATTGGTTTAGAAGGGAAGCAGAATGTCATTCATTGAAATTGGCTGCAATGGATAGTTTAAATTCAATAAATAAATAAATGGTCTTGTCTTTTTAATAATAATGTACAAATGGTATCACTGCTGGGTTGCCGGACTGCAAGTTGCAAAATATAAATTTATTGTTTCTGGCTTTTAGACATACTAACGATTAAATAATGATAAATTCAAAATATTTGCATGGAATTTGACTTTACTTAGTAAGATTCTATTTTAATTACCATTGTTTAAATGTATTCATATTTTTTAATTAAATGCGTTCATCCAAGTTCGACTCTGCATTAGTTCATTTATGTCGTATGACCTAATTTTCTTCTAATCAAAGTGATATTTTGTTGAAATAATAATTAGAAAAAAAGCAATTGCATAAAAAATAGAATTTTATTATTATTATTTTATCATAATATATATTTCACTTACCATTTGCTGGAAGCTTATAATCACATTATTATTTTATATTTAACAAGTTTTAATTTCCAACCGAAACAAAGCGAAAATATGCTGAAAATGGAATTTTTCCTGAAATTCAAGTGTTAATTTTCTTAACTCAATACTATTTTACTCCTCTACGCTTACGGATCATTTGCATTTTCATTATTAAAATTTGTACATTTTTTGCGTCATCGTGGGTATTACCAATACATTAAGCATTTAATTAATAAAGTTTACGTCAGTAAAAGATATATTTTTACTTCTACTTTTACAACTCAGTTTATATTTTCCTCAATTATGTCAAAAATACATAGAATATTTCGATATATAATAGAAAATTTTTCGAAATTAGGTTTGAATAATTGAATCATTAATTTATTGAATAGTGCTTCTACGTATTGCGCGAGTAACAAGGAGAAATGTGATATAATAAACTATTAAGTTTAATATAAAATGTAGCATATTAATCGCTGAAATTGGGTTCTAATTTTCACACTCAAACGGATATGAGCTGGTTTCGTGGCATCTTCTATCGTGCTGAAACCTAATACTCCGATTCATGTTTAACTAACTACCTAGAAGGTGTGATTTACTTAAGAATCGTTGTCACTCTCTTTATTCAAAACCAAAATGATGAATTTTTGTACAATTAGCAGCAACAAATAGAACTAAGGCAAAAAATCGATCAGGTATTTTTTTCTAAGAAACAGGTTATTGATATGAATAATTGCGACACCATTACTCCTATTGCCACTGGACATAATTATTAACTACTTACAGATATTAAAGTGGGTATGGAAACAGAGCCTAGAGAAACGGAAACACTTAACTTTAATAGCAGAAGCTTTTGCCAAATGTTCGATAATATCTCTTCTAATATTGCCGAGAATATTTCGTGTCTTGGGATGGGAGTGGAGCAAAGTTCGTTCTTTTAAATAACTTCCTTCCTAGTAATCGTGTAAACGACAACTTAGCGTTTCAATTTACGCGCGTTTTGTTTAAACCTAGCCCAGCCAATACAACACCCGTACTCATATCTTGTTATCGCGTTATACAAATAACTGAGATTTAAGGTAGCTAAAAATATTTATTGACATTGTGTTGGTTCAAGGGAATATATTTAATTTTTTGCTAAATTATAAGTAAAATAAGTCGAAAAACTGTATTCCCTCTCGAACTCTTCGAAATATTAATCCGTCTGTAAGTTACTGTGTACATCACACTCACTGTCCTGTAATTTCGCATGCTTAAAATTTTTAATAGAAATCTTGTAGTGAAGTAGGGGATAATGATTTAAATGTACCTAAATAAATCTTAAAATTAATTTAATTTACGATTTGGAATTTCTAAATACAACAATAAAATTTAAGATTTCTTTCTTGATTTAACTCTTCTAATAAATTGTCCCTGTAATGGTGAATATCGTTTCGAATAAGTTAATAGAACAAAAGGATCCACAGCTTTCAAGAACTAGCATTGTGAAAAGACTGACCTGCGAAGCTGAATGATCAACCTTTTTCTCCTTTGCCATTCTCGACCTCGAGGCCTCGATTTACTTTCACACTTCAGCAAGGCCTTTTTTCTTTGCTGAATGTCAAATTCTTTGGAAGTAAAACAAACTTTTGAAGACGCCAATATTGCGTAAGAGCACCAGCCAGAATCAAATCCCGCTGCTGGTAAATTAGCAGAATGTTCTCCTTACTTATTGCTTAAATACTTTCTTGGCACGAACGTTTCTAGCACTAACTGGTGGCTATTTTCATCTCTCTGGAAGGAATAACAATGGATCGAGGAATGAAAGTTGAAATTGACAACGAAAGCAATGAAAATCTACTCAGCAAAAAAAATTTAAATCATATCAAGAAATATGGACGCATATTAGGCACAAAATAAATCTAAGAATTTCTGAAACAATGACCATTTTAATAAAATCGTTAAGCGTACTTAACTAATCTGCAAATTACAAATAACACCAAGGTTTACAATAGTCTATTGGAGAGAATACAGTAATCATCTTATTATGATAGGAAAAAAACCTAAAAACTACAATTTCTTGATGAAATATTCTCAGGACTTTCATATGAAACAATTTAGGCTTTCTACAATTTTTGAATCAAGCAAGATTCGTGCTAAATCGAAGATTTCCGGATAAATTTAACTTTTTCAATAAGTCCCCAATTGACACTTTAACGTATGCTCTGTTAAATACGAAATTTATTTTTCAGGAATTTGCAAAATTCTGAGAAAACACTTACTGGTTGTGTGCGACTTGCCTGGCTATCAGGATATATATATATATTTGTTGCATTTATTAACTGTAAATCCCTATTATAGATTGAAAATCAGGCCTAATATGTTGGTATTTGTCATCAATGTTTCATTTGCGTCTGCTTCTCTAATTGCAACCAAATATTCAATTTTTAAAACGAAGTTAGCCATCTGTTAAAGTTAGAACATTCCCTTTAAATTCTGCTGAAGCAATTTTCAAATAGTAAATGAGAAGCAGTGAGTTCGATGTAAATATATAAGCCACTGAAGTGAGATCTCTTTTCTTCCTTAATGAGTAAAATTCAACTCGAGATATCTTGGTAAATTTTCATCGGTTGTCGTCATAATTTATTGCGTCATAATTTACCGTGTTGCTTTTTCTGGAAATCAAACGACACTAAAGGAAGATTTCCATAAAGTCGTGCTAAATGCAATTCCACCATTAATCTACCAAATTTAATTATATTTATCCATGTTTGAGCGTGTGTCTTTACTTGTGCGTGAATTAAATGTCAATACTGAATTTATTTTCGAATAATTGATAACTATTACCCGCTGATGAAGTAGTAACTCAAATATGGGATATATCTAAAATTCGAATTCCATTAATTGTCTGCTTCTATAGTTATCTTTGGGTAAATTTTTAGCCTTCTACCTTCAATGTTAGTAAAGAAGTTAATGGAATTGAATTCCGTTACCAGCAAAGGTGAGCTTTTGTGCACGGAGTTTAATATTAGTTAGAAATAGTTTAAAAACATTGATTTGAATTTAATATGTAATTATACACCTTGCCTGCTAAATATTGCTAACGCTTTTATATATTTTTTTAAATATTCGAAGCAGTTTCAGTTCCTATGCGTCTCCTTGTTTGCTACTGCAACCTTCATGTTACACTTTGTAGGGTGTACGATAGACTTACCTCCACGTGGTGCACTCTGGGCAACGTATACTCATGCAGCAAAAAAGTCTATTAATTGGCAGTTGAATTCTGACTTCAAACTACCATGGCCCAACTGTTTTTCATATTCTACCACTTTCACAGTACTCATCCTCTTTTTTCTCTGCCTTTGTGTCTGTCTCTTACAACTGCAAATCGCTCTTCTGTTTCACACCTCTCGACTTTCTGTTTCTTTGATGTTCCTTACCCCTACGAAGTCCAAAATCATTTAAGGGGCTAATGATAACTATCAAAACGCCTGCCATTTGAAATAAATAAATGTTGCACTTTTTATGCCAACGAGTTTAGCTGTGCGTCGTTTTAGAACCTATTACTTCCTTGAATCGTTTGCTCCTAACTCATTCACATACGCGGTGTGTCATCTATGAGCAGTAGCTGATTAGAATTCAATTTAACCGCCATAAATATTGCTAACTTTAATTAAAATTTAATTATTGGAAAGAAAGTTATAAAATTCTCAAATATCAAAGCTTTTCATAGATTTGA
>UZAE01001685.1:0-12016 GCA_900617975.1 Rodentolepis nana
CCCCCCCACCCCGCCTACCCAACGCCACATCCGCCGCCCTCGCTTCATAGTAGGCGGGAAAAAACAACTAGATATGACATTGTCTATATCGCATTTCTTAATAAAACTGTAACTTTTAAAATCCAATGGGTTAAATTAATTTTTAAACACCTAAAGGTTTGACCTTGATAAAAACAAGCTATTTTTTAGGTAAACACTACAAAAAAACCAATGAATCAGGAAATATGTCAATTTTAAATAACAGAAGCAAATAAATTCTCCTACTTAAGATATTAGGAAATACCAATTTGGGAAGGTCGATTGAAGTAAGAACGGGTTAATACATGCAAATAAAAAATGGAATGCAAATCAGAACAGTACTACAGTGTGAAAATCGTTAAAATAACCAATGGGATGAATAATTCTAACAAGCTGTAGTATTACTACAAGTTTGGAACAAGAAACTACTTATTTTTACCATTAAACAAGTTTACTGGATTCAGCTGATTGAATGACTACGCTTAATCAATAGTTCGTTGCTTTACAAATCAATGGCTTAGGGTTAAACTAAAATTAAGGCTGTGGATGAAATTCTAGCAGTCTAATCACTCATGACATGTGTAGGATTTTAATTGTCCAAAAAAGTATTAAAATTACGTCATAGTGTTTAGAGAATAGTAATGACTTTGATATTGTTCGTTTCAGTGAGTATTAGCAGGCAGTGGACAATTTTGCGTTGCACAATTTTTGCTCAAGTTTGAAATGACCATAAATTTTAATACCAAATTGATGCTTGCTGCAAACATGACAGTAAAATATAAAAGAACACTGAAAATAGGAATGAGAAATTTTAAATGAATATATGTATGCATGCCAATAGAGCAGAGGAATGATTATGTCAAATGGTCATTTGATAGGGTAGCTAAACATACATTTACATTGAATTACGTAAAGTATTTCAAAGGGTTTGGAGTGGAAACGTAAATAACTAACAGATTAAATTATCCGATTTTTAAATTCATGATAAGCCAGTCCTAATAAAGATGTCTATGACAATTTGATTAACGAATTTATTAATGCTTTGCTTCTGGTTTCCACTAGTACCTGACGACCCAAACTTTCGCAGTATTAAAAGAGCCATAAGTCATTTCTGGTCTGGTAGACATTCACATTGGCCGATGTGTCAATGCAGGGACTATGAGTGGAAATATAAGCTGGATCGTGCAAAATCAAAACTGCTTAGTATTAGTCACCAAGTTAGCTGGGTTTAAATGTGAATTATAAGAAACATAAGATTCTGTGCCCTAGGTAAGCTGAGGCCAAAGCCTTGTTCCTATCCGATCTTATTTCATTATGAGGTACTTCTTAAATGACATTATCTAACAGATTAAAAATTTATCATTTACTAAACTTAAGAGGACATGCATTTAAGTGTAATTGTTGGTAGAACAATTAAGCACACAAAGCATGGCAGACACAATCAACAGTAAGGTCATCATCCAATAAAATTAGAAAATGCACTTGTGACCAAAATTAAACAGCAAGAACGAAATTAAGATTATTATCAATTTTTGAAAAATGGTTCAAACAAAATTAGACAACGAATTTTGCACCAAATGCCCCCTTAAATAGGGATGCAACAAGATTCAATAAACATCTAAAAGCGATTAAGAAAGCTGAAGACCATCAAAACCATGTAGCCAATTAGGAAAACGGTGATTAAGCAAGAGACCGCGCCAGACAAGGAGGGGAGTGGAGACGCATAGGAGAGTAATAAGTACCATGCCAAACAGGGAGAAAAGCCTGCGCACCAATTGCGCACGAAGCTCTGCGACCTCGTGAACGCGTTCTAGGTACGCATGTACTCGTCGAGCAAAATGCAGGTGTACGCGGTAAGTCCACAACACGCCTGGCTCTTCCCATACGCCCCCGCACACACTGGCAAAACCCGATTTTGGACATAAGGCTAATTCTCAAATTCCCAAAATCATGTTTAGTCAATATTTTGTCTATGAGAGCACTAAAAACATGGCTTTCGATTTTTTATAGCTACTCAAAAGGCAAATTGCCACAAGCATATTGTTTCGAGGGCCGTTATTGTCAGTGATATGCAGCATTAAGAGATTCATGCAGTAAAATTTAATAACGTCTATCAAAAATAGCATAGGAATTGCTCTTTAATCGTTGTAAAATGGCTTCATAGGTTTCAGAAAAAAACTTATTATCCTAAATATAGCAAAAAAACTACAGCTATTCATACGCCTTTTAAAACATCCCACAAAAAATAATCATTATTATTAAAATCCATCCATTCATCTCCAAATGCACAGGAAATAACTGACAAAATGTACCATTGGAAAATAAAGCTAGTTCTATGGCGTGTTACGAAAATATGCAACCATATCTATCAATACCTTAAGTAGTTGATTGTTTAAACGAAAGCAATTACAGTAGAAGACCAACAAAAAACAAGTTAAATGAGATTAGAAACTTACGGAATGCTGTCAAGACGTCTCTTTCTTTTGGATCATTTGTAAGAACCATCGTCAAAGAACTATATGGCACTTGATAAGCCTACAAATCAAATGCACAAACGAAAGTGAAAAAAAGCTATAAACAATATATTTAAGTAGATAAGGACTATTTTACGGTCAATCCTATCTGAATAAGGCAATTTAAAGTGAGATACATGGCCAATTTCGCCACGGCAGATGCATTAATTGAATAGTAGAGGAAGAAAAATGAGAGAGCCCAGACTGGAGTTGAAAATATCATCCTAAATTTAAATAACTTCGATTATTTTGTAAAACAAAAAGCGTTAAATGATATAAAAATAAACTTACCAGGGTCTTTTCTGTCCAAATCTTGAGCGAGTTTTCAATACAAGATATCCCATAATGGGATCAGTAATAGCATCGACAACACGAGATGTAAGAATAACGGCAGAGAGATATCTTGGAGGAAGATCAACCACTTCCAAAAGAAAAAGTGTTAGAAAGAACCCGGAAATATTTTGCATTAGTTGCATCGGAACACCACCGATACTGAATGCTAATCTGCGCCAAAGAGAAAGGGGGTGATGGATTTCAATATCTTTAGCTGATTCATAATTAATTGAACCACCATCAGAAACCTCTATCTCAATACCCTTGGTACTCATTATAACGATCTAACGGAGACACCCAAAAGCTATATAGTCTTCGGGCAGAATACTCCCAAAACCGCACGCGTACAAGCAGTACTGGTTTTTGATAAGTACAAACAAAATTTGAGGTAAGAAATTTATTGCCATGAATTCCTTCTTAACAATCAATAAGGGTTTAATTTTATTATTAAACCATGTGGCTTTATTGATACTTAATTTTTATTTTATTTTTTAACTCCGAGATAGAACATTTATACTCGAATTTGTGGTTTATCGTGTTTATCTTAGTGGAAATGATCTATCTAGGGCAATGGTTAAATGAATAAATGACTTTTAAGCTTTTATATATTGATTATTTTAAAGGTTCTAAAGCTCAAAGATGATAACGGATTTTCATATTCGATGAAAATATTTGGATTTGAAATAATTATATTTGACATGATTGCCTTTTTTATATACTTGGTTTTGTTAGTGAAAAATATATTATTTGTTAATGAATTGCACCTCATATTATCAAAAAATGTCATGTGCTTATCTTAGTAAATAAACCCAAATTGACTTACTCGAGAAGGCATAATAATTACAAATGCGAACTGATGGATCCAAAAGCCGGAACAAAAGGAAATTTCTTGGTACTGTGTTTGTACATTAAACAAAGCAAGAATAATTCGATAGAAAAGAGAAATGGGAAGGTACGAGTTATGTTTGTGGTGAGTACAAAATGTTTAATTTAGTTAGCCGGTTTGGGGATTAGTGTTACCCTTTGTAACCCTTAAATCATTTCACAATTCAAAATATCAATATTAGGCGCATGCTAACCAAATATTCATATCAAAGCTACAAATTCTCCATAATGCTCTTCCCTATTTGGGGACCATTAGTATAATCTCTCAAGCATTATAATTCCCCATAATAACTGTTTGGTTGACATTCTAAAAAGCTGGATGTCAACATATATACAAGCAACCGTTCGCCGTTCTTATAATTTCCTCCATATAGAAAAGGAAACTAAAGTTTTTTTCCTAGAACCTCGGCAGATGGGAGTTATATTTACTGAGTATAATGTATACATAATTGTACTTACTTTCATCGAACTACATATATCTAATCTAACTTGAAAGTGCGATTCTCACGACTCAAAAGCGCTAGACAGACTACTAGAGGAGAAAATCTACCCAAAGGCACTAAATTTAAAAGTCAGTGAAATATTCAAACTAATATTCAAATGATCAGCAGTGAAATATAAGAGATTAAGTGAAAATAATTGTGATTCAATAGCCAAGAGTAACGCTTAAACGGCTTATCGATACTTATGCTGATAAAACATCCTTTTTGCACATATCTCAGAGGTCTACAAGAAGCTCTCTTCCTTGCAGTGTGTATTATTTTACAATTATTTTAACACATTACAAATTTCGAAAAGAAAAATAATTAGGAGTATCTACTTGCTTTTCAAGATCTTTATATCAAGTTTAAAATTTATATCTCTGACTAGTTGCATAAGATTAAAATGGATGAAATAGAACAAAAACCAAACTGACTATTTATTGTTATCGAAATGAGAAATATCCCCATCCAAGGCGATGCTAATCAAAATATTAATTATCGTTTGATTTATTCTTCTACTTCTAAACATCTGGAACCTCTCTGAGAGTTACGAGCACTCCTGAACAACTGTTCTCCACACCCCATCTCTACTAATTCCATTTCAGATTAGCTGAAAATTCGAATTCACATTGTTTGGGCAAAGAGGTCTTAAAGCCTCTTCCTCCTCAGTTTGTCCATAAAGATGTTATAATAAATAGAATTCATCAATGGATGTCATTGAAGTGACGCACTTTTAGTCTGTAACTTTGGAGTTGTTTTTCCCTATTCCACACAATGTTTCAGGTAGTGCGGTTTTTCCCGCTCTAGTTACTGATACTGTCATTTTATCAGCATGTTTATTCTTCTCCACTGCAAA
Source organism: Rodentolepis nana (assembly GCA_900617975.1). NCBI lineage: Eukaryota > Metazoa > Platyhelminthes > Cestoda > Cyclophyllidea > Hymenolepididae > Rodentolepis > Rodentolepis nana. The sequence goes on from UZAE01001685.1 coordinate 5,088, forward strand.
TTCGCCTAGATATTCTACCACTAAGACCTTATCCAAAATGCTTCTAAAGCAGCTCAGTCTATCCCAGCTAAAACGGAACGCTTTCTTAAAATTTACGACTTGGAACAATATTGGCGATGACTACTGCACCGATATGCTCCACATGGTCCACTACACCTCACTCTCAAGTGGTGCCACCTTCCCCTTCCACCTTCCACCCCAGATCAGCTGAATCACATGAAGACTGAATTTTCAACAACTTCTGAGTGAAATTTTAAAGGCAGCGTCCATTGGATCGTTTTAGCTGCCATGTGTCTGCTTGATCAAGGTGCCAAGATCTTCGCGGATCCTGAAATGCATTAAACGAAGAGATTTCGAAGCCAATCGATACTATAGCTCTTAACTCAGAAAGGTGAACATATTTAAGATGTTTTAAGCTTGAATGGATACTACCAATAGGATTGATGACTTATCTCTAAAACTACTTAACCGATCAATTGGCTCTTATGAGGTGTATTTCATTCAAAGGTAAAACAAGTAACTGAATACCTTTATACAACATTTTGTTGGCATATGTTGTTATATGCCAAGAACAGCCAATATTTTTATAAATCATATTTTAAAAGTGTAACCACTAACATTTTTCTCGTCATTCCATGACAATGTAATACGTGTTAATTGTTGGACAATATTTATATTTTCTATAACAATTCGACCAATCCAGATTTTCTCTTGAAATAAAGTTTTCTAAAACTCACCCTTATCTCCCAGGTTAGTGGTAAAATCACTGATGATTGTGGGAACAAATTTCGTATGTTATTTTAGCAGATCTCCTCTTAAATTTACTTGAATTTCCTTTGGCTTCGGGTATTTGAGGTTAATTTGATCAAAATCTTTGTCCATGATTGATTTCTTTAATTATGTCATCAAATTTTATGTTCTAAATTATCGATTGGTTTTGTAATGAAATTTTAACAAATATGCCATGCAGACGGAAGTCCAGCCACGTGTATCGTTGTGTACATTATTCGGTGTTGGTAAATTTAGGACTACTATGGAGTACATAATGTAACCAAGAGTAATCAAAGGAACCACATTCGTCCCAGAAAATTCTGAATAATGAGGACGTGCGTGCAGGACCATCTCAGCTAATTAGTAATCGATTTTACTAGAAGTAGAATAATCCTGATAGTTATTATTATCAAATCCGATGGATAGTTTGCCAACGTATACAATAAACTCTTCACGTCATTCCCTCCGTCTCCCAGGTAAAGTTGACATAGCTTTGCTAATTCCAGGAGCAACTTCACAGGTGGGAATTTTGTCAGAGAAGACTGTTGGCATTTAATTAAAATCTATTTGAGAGATATCCACTGTAGTGCATATCTATACCCAATATTAGGTATATTTATTTATTTATATCAAATGACAGGCGTTTTGACAGTTATCATTAGCCCTTTAGTTGACTTCAGGCTACACAGAGGGGGAGGAACATCAAAGTGAAAAAAAGTCTTGGGGGGGGGGGGGACAGAAGAGTGATTCAAAGATGTAAAAGGTAGAAAAAAAGTGAGGTGAGTACCGTGAAGTAGTCGAATATGACATACACTGGGGTGATGGTGGTTTGGAGTCAGAATTCAACTGCCGGTTAATAGACTTTTGCCGTATGAGTATACGTTGCCCAGGGTGCACCACGTGGAGGTAAGTCTATCACACACCCCTATATTTGGAATATAAAAGCCTCGTTTGAATCCCTACTCCATCGAAACCCCTATAAAAAATAATCCTAAACTACCCATGATACTTCAGCAGAATCAATGAAACAGTGCATGGAGTGAATAGATTTATTACAGCTTATGAGCCGCTGACATAGAGCTTAGTAGTTAAAATACAATTAGAGCTAAGCTAACACTTTGGCGACTATTGATTGGTGATTGACTGACAGGCCTCTGCACTCGCGACTGTTTATTTATTTTTTCATTTCAGATGGCGGGCATTTTGCTAGTTATCATTAGCCCTTAGCTGACTTCGAACTTCAGAGGGGAGAAACATCAAAATTAGAGAAATTCAAGAGGGTGGACCGAAGAGTGGTTTGCAGATGCAAAAGAGACAGACACAATGATAGAGAGTAGGGTAAGGTGAGTACCGTAGAGTGGTCGACTATGACGTACAGTGAGGTCGTGGTAGTTTGAAGTCAAAAGTCAACTGCCGGTTAATAGGCTTTTTTGCCGTATGAGTATACGTTGCCCAGAGTGCACCGCGTGGAGGGGTAAGCCCATCGCACACTCGCAACTGTACGTCTTCGTCATGGAGCTGCCGTTGTTCAGCCTTAATAACCTTTGGGCATTCCTTGTGACAGCAACCAGTTCAATTACAGATGAATCTAGTACTTATACATAATTGAAATTGGGCATACATTGTACCTTTTCCTGTTTCAGGTACCTTATCAATTCAACTCCCCCCCCCATTAATCATTAAAATATAACTTGGTATATCATCTTAGTTTAATTCAATTTAAACAAGTCCTGCTTCAGTATCAAAATACGTTTAAAAGACTAAAATTTTTATCATTATAAATAGGTAGTAATTAAATTTATTTCTGATATATTTTCTCAAAACCTAAATATTACCTTAACCGAGACAGTGGTGACCTCTACATACCTAGACAACTCAGGCGATTCACATGGCCTGATTTTCCGCATTGCACTGAGAACGTTACTGTCATCAACACTCAACAAAGCACTCAGGTAATCGTTCCAGGCTGACTTTCTCTCACGGCGATTTGGAATTTTCACGGTTGATAAGACTCGACACACCTCCAGTGCATTTTCTGCTTCAAGACTTCCCGCATTCCTCTACAGATAACTATAGACCGTATCATCTAGTCCCCATTAAAAATTGCAGTTCATCACAATTCTTGCTCTTCTTATTCGAGTAATGCAATTCTATTAGCCAAACGCGGCCATATTATAAAAGTACCTTTAATTTGAGATCAGCGCTACTTTACACAAATGTTGCATGTCGTCTCGATTTAGCTTAACGCTCATAAAGATAATTTGTCTCTAACCAGGACGTCAGGCCATGTTGTGTAGCTCAAAAAAGCAAAATACCTATTGCAATGCATGAGTCTGCCAATAACACATCATCACTAAGACACGTCACAGCATTATACATGGCAAATCCCGTTCTTGCAATCCATTTATTAGCAATGAATAGTTCAATCGCACGGTAAATAACGATCCAATTCAATGGAATAAAAAATAGATTGTTTTACTAAATGACCGGCAAATCAATACAAACCTGAAATATCTAACGAAATAGGTCTGTAAATAAGCATTTTAATACTGGCATCAAAAGGATTTTGTCAAGTGTTTCAACCAGTTTCAATTTCGATTCGCAAATCAAACCAAATAGAAGACTAGCAAATTATCAGATTTATGAAGTTAATTTACTATTTATAAATCTACTTGTACAAAGACGGGAATTCATCTGGATGGCTTTAATTGTCTGATGTATCCTTGCCGGTTTTGTAGGAACGCAGATAAGCCGGAACAGACTCGTCGAAAGCTCGCTGATTCCTCTTCATGGATCGATTCGCAACGGAGGATTTTGGAAGATTAGATAAACGGGGATAGGGATTCCTGTAATGAATTGCCAATTCAAGTCTTGATTCACCTTCTAGGATATGGGCCTGTATAAACCAGATCACAAAAATGTATCAACTACTGATATATTTTTAAGTAGGAATAAGCTAATTACGTACCTCAATAGTTTTTGGGTCAGTTAGATGCGCATTGCTTCGAAAGAGGGTTCTAGCCTCTTGCTTAATGTACTCTCTTTCCTTTGCAGATCGAGTGGCATCACCACTTGCTGAAGTCCATGTCTTTGACAAACGCATTAAACGTTTGTAGAGATCCAACACACGTGTTTTCTGTGGAAGAGATGTCATTGGAATAGTTTTGAACAGGGCTGAGGCCGACATCCACTAAAATATTGCAAGTGTGCGATAGCTATGAAAATATTCAAGCAATTGTATGAGCCTCGTTAGTTATCGAAACTTTTCAAGTAAAACTAAACAGAACAACTCAAACCAAGTTGGATATAAGAAAAGGCGATCACATTGAATTATTACTTTATTTATAACTGAATAAAAACCCATTCACGACAGTCTTTGCAAGTGAATGTTTGCCCAACTGGAAATCTAAGTTTGATTAAATTTCACTCGAATTTCGAGACAGAAAATAATTCGGACACTCGGTAGACAGAGTTGATAATTAGTGCATGAATCATAAACCTTTGTAAAGCTGTGAAATTACCTGCACATTAGTATTTTCATTCAAAGACAAGAATGAACAAACAGATGGAAACTTCTAGATTTACATTAAAACTGAAGAAAATATAAAAGCTATCCACTAAGAATAAGGACACGATTCAAGCAAATAGTAAATCACGGTGAATATATTGATGCCAACTTACTGGATTCTAGAAATAGCGAAATTTATGCCACTAATTTAAATGCCTATAAAAATATATCCAAACAGTGATGAAGCATTCAGAGCAAACTAATTAGAAGGACGATAGTAATCGCAGTGGATTATTCAGCCTAATTAACAGACTCGCCAAGGAAACTCGAGGACACAAAGGGTCACCACGTTTCAGCTAATTAGCATATCGATGTGTCCTCAGACTGTCACTCGAACTTATCCAAAAACCGTATTTCAGACTGATTACACTAAGGCCCACACTTTCATCAAATTACAAAAAAACCTACACCACAATGATACAATCCAGTTTCCATTTATATAAAGATTGCTAACAACAACATTATTTATATCAAATGGCAGGCTTTATGATAGTTACCATTAGCCCTTTAGTTGACTTCGGGCTTCACAGAGGGGGAGGAACATCAAAATTTAAAAAATTCAAGAGGGGGGGGGGGAACAGAAGAGTGTATCAAAGACGAAGGTATATAAGGTGGAAAAAAGGTGAGATGAGTACTGTGAAAGTAGTCGAATATGACATACAGTGGGGTCGTTGTAGTTTGAAGTCAACTGCCAGGTAATAGACTTTTTTACCGTATGAGTACACGTTGCCCAGGGTGCACCACGTGGAGGTAGGTCTATCACACACCCCTGCTAACAACAACATAAACTCTGAGATTTCTAAATTACTGAAAACATCTCTCAACATCCAAGATTAGACAGAATTACTTGACCAGTTCAATGACCGTAAAAGAACCAATGAATAACAAACACATGCTATTAGATTCCACAGACAAGTAGAGTTCAAATGTTCTACTGTTTTTGGTGACGTAATGGCCAAAGTTCAAGCCCTTCGACTCACCGATCCACTTTGAATGAATAGAAAGACCAAAGCATTAATTTAAGCTGGTCAACAGAACAAAATACAAGCGAATAACACTTCTCAACATATCAAGAGAAAGATAGACAACACTTAAAATGGTCAATGGAAGGGAATCATGAAGCCATTCTTATGAGAAATTTACATTCTACACCAAAATTTGTTGACAAGAAGTTGCCGGTGTAATGGGTCATCCCCATGACTGATGGAAATCATTGATGTGTCCTCTGAACTTGTAGACACGGAAGGATGAAACAAAATAACTACTTCCTCCAATTACAACTTTATTCCCGAAAACGCCAACTAGAGTAAACCGGTTAAACCAAGTTAGATTGAATTAGACCGGAGTCAATATATGATCAAAGGTAACAGATAGGCCAGTAGAGATGGCATTGAATGACGAGTTTCAACCGTTGAATGGCGAAGTATCAACAAACTTCACCATTTAGTCACAGTGACAGAATGAAAATATAGGAGATATGCGCAACAACGACCTCACAACTATAGGCCCACTCAAAGCACGGTAGCAGACTTAGCCCCTGGGGAGACATGATTCATCGTCCCACGCAAGGGAGAGAAGCATCACAAAATCAGCGCATTGGAGAATAAGTGTCCTGAGATTATTCATCACGCATAAAGTAGCCTGCTGAAATGCTCGCTTCGCCATAGTTGCAGCTCTGCGTAACGCGACTGCCACAACCGAAAGAATGGCTTCCACATTGTATATATATATATATATATTTCCAGAAAATACATCAAATAAACGTCACAAAAGTGAAATGACCAAATGAAAAACGGAAAGAGCTTAAGTGGAGGATAGTTTAAGAGGAAGGTGAGTGAAAAATGTAAGCAAACAAGAAAAAGAAAACAGACTGCGTCAAGTTAAGACCCAACATCTGCTTGCCCCACACAATATGCTACAATTAACACGAAATGAAAGAAGTTATCTCTCACTACTGGAACCAAGTGGAATCATACAATAAAATGGTTCACAGGAAAAAAATAGGAGATGGGAAAGCTCCATTAAAAATCACAAGACATTTAAATGTTCAGCCACTTACTTGTGAATGCTGAACCGAAATTGCATTTAAGGAAGCCGACTATAACAAGAAGTGGGACATCATAAACTTGAAAAAATGCAGAGTTGCTTAGGTGTTGCCAAAACAGAAATGTAGATGTCATCAACAATTTACACAAAATCAGATCGCCTAACAGTGGACATTTGATATTGTCACGGTTAGAAAAGGGGAAAAAACATTTGTGAGAATTCAAGTAACCAGAACCCCCACTCTACTTTTGAGAGAGGGGGGGGGGCGTGCGATATAGACTTACCTCCACGTAGTGCACCCTGGGCAACGTATACTCATACGGCGAAAAAGTCTATTAACTGGCAGTTGACTTCTGACTTCAAACTACCATGACCCTACTGCATTTCATATTCGACTAATTCCACAGTACCCACCTCACCTCTTTTCTACTTTTCTACCTTCGTCTTTGAAACACTCTTCTGTTCCCTCCCCACCTCCTATCGACTTTCTTTCACTTGGATGTTCCTCCTCCCCTCTGTGAAGCCCGAAGTCAACTAAAGGGCT
>UZAE01001686.1:0-12010 GCA_900617975.1 Rodentolepis nana
AATTCTTTAAGGTTGCACACTTTTAGTGCCATTGGCAGTCTTCTTCCTTTTTGACAAGAACTGCTTGTGGTGTGTCCAAGTTCTAATAAGTTAAAAAACCCTCAAGGATTTCGAGTTCTCTTAAGTTTCTTTCTACTTTCATTTCCTTTGAACTTAGATATGGCTAGATATATTTTATGTTTCAATTGTTGAAGGCCTTTTTCCTCTCGCTTTACTTTTCTTATTTTCCCTTTTCGGACTTTCAAGGTATTTATTTATTTATATCAAATGGCAGGCGTTTTGATGGTTATCATTAGCCCTTCAGTTGACTTCAGGCTTCATAGAGGGGAGAAGCATCAAAATGAAAAAAGTCGAGAGTGGGGGGGGGGAGGAACAGAAGAGCGTTTCAAAGATGTAGAAGAGTCAGGGACAAAGTTAGAGAAAAAGGTGAAATGAATACTGTGAAAGTGGCCGAATATGACATACAATGGGGTGAGGGTAGTTTGAAGTGAAAAGTCAACTGCCAGTCAATAGACTTTTTTGCCGTATGAGTATACATTGCCCAGGGCGCACCACGAGGAGATAAGTCTATCGCACACCCCACTTTCAAGGTAATTTATCGAATCAGGTGGCTGACACCTTTAGTTGAGTTAACGTAACCATTGAAGAAATGAACATCTTTAAGGAGAGGGGTGTGACTCGTCCCACCGGGGGATTCAAGGCCACCGACTAGTTTTCTTTTCTAGGGATCGAAGCTGGTCAGTGATTTGTCGATGTCTACGAGAAAGACGAATTCGGTCATAGACTCGTCTCCTTTCATGGAAGCTGAATTGTCATTCATTTTGCCCCCTCCCCCCAAATCTATAACTCCAAATAAGTACACGTTTCAATCATCAATGAATAAAGTTGATCTAGGAGAATTTTAAATAATTTATTGAACTGAGTTAAGCATCCCTTTGGATTAAAATAAAATCAAAATGTAGTCGAATATAAAATTTTAAAGTTGATAATCTTAGATTTGTTAACAGTAAATAAATAATCCTGGAGGGGGAGAGGGTGGGGGAATGAAATCATTTGTTTTAATACATCCTGGCTAAATTTAATTACGTGGAAATCAAAATTTATTGCCAAACTTCCTCTTGTTTCTAGATGTTGCACGACGAAATGGTGATGGGAGCAGTGCTGGTACACTGCACTGGCCAAACCGCCAGCTTTGCAGACTCTCTCCGAGACAAGGTTACTTACATTTCATTTTACCCAGATATATTTTGATATTTGTAATAATCAATTATAACGTTGATACAGTTAGATTTTGCCTTCAAACTGCTTTTTTAAGGAAGAAAGAAGACATAAGATCTCATAAGGACATAAATAATATTGGTTTCCATAAATCTTACTTCAACGCAACATTACTTTTGTCTATTGAAATATTTATTAGTTTCTCAAAACGAAAATTTCACTTTTACATTATTTAATTGTTCTCAGTTATAATCAATTAACTATTATTGGTAGGTTTTTCTAATTTAATTGATTTCCAATTTGATGATAAAGAATCTATATATATCTTTTCATCATGTGGTAATACTCAATAAATTACAAAGTGAAAGTTCACTTTTTAGAACGATGCGACCTAGAGAACACTAAGCTCTAAAATCGAAAGTTTAATTATCTTTCATGTTTGATGTTCTATCGGACTCTTTCTCTTCCTTCATCATATTGATTTTCGTAATGAAGATCCAAGTGACATGTTTTCATTTGGTTTCTGAACCATACTTTTGTTGTAGTACCCATCTAATAAATAAAGGAGTGTATCAGGCTATTATCAAACATTTTGACACTCTATGTACACTTTTCGGTGCAGAATTATTTGTGAGATTCACCATAATTTATTTGACTTCTTTCTCGACGAACGCCAGCTTAGGGTCTGCTAAAATTTACGTTATTCAATTTCGTGTGTGCAGATTTAGAGCAAATAGTCTTGGTTAAAGCAATTTCATTGACAAATTGACTCTTATTATTTTCCCTCTGGAGATATGCTAGTCGATTTAACTTTGGTCTTCTTGCGGCAACATACCTTCTGGAATTCTTTTAATAATTTTTTTTATAATTATGAAAAAAAATCATGGCATATGTGAACACGGTTTTAAATGAAGTGCTTATTATCTCTTTTTAGCTAATCAATTGGAAGCTGAAGACTACTGGCATGAACCCCGCAACAGAAAGCTTTCTTATTCTCCACAGATTTGGTTGTGTAAGCACTTTTTATGACTCATGAATTAATTTATTTTAATGTAATTAATATTTTTCTGGTTTGGTTTTTAAAATTAGAGGACTTGCCCTTAAGATTGGAACGTGTCTTAAAATGGTTTCCCCCTTCCTCATTTTATTGACATTTTTTAATAAAATAAGTATTGATACGTAATCAAATTTGATAACTTAAGATTTCACATTAATTTCAAAATTTCTTGTACTACATTTCTAAAATAATGTGTAAAAATACGTGAAATTAAACATGCCGACTTATATAGGAGGCTCATATTTATTTCTGCCTAAAATTAAAAATATTTGCTTCTAGTATTCTCAAGCAGTTCAGATAGAAGACATTAAATTTTATTCTAACTCTTAAATGTTTCAATATCACATAAAAATCCTATTAAATTGCACATATCTCATTCTGGGCTACGTGTAGGCTTAGCTCTCACAAGTCTTCGCATTTTCATTCGCCGTTTGTCCGGTGATCTGATTGGGTTAAATTTGACCTTAAAACCGAGCTTTTCTCTTCTCTCTATTTTCAAGGCAATGCACGATCTTCGATGTGGGGATAGATTGGGTACATTACATAACTTGTAAATGTACAACTCATTATTTCTAATTATTGATTTTCAATATTATGCAACGGTTTTATTGAGGCTGCTGTTTTTGTTAATGTGATAAAAATCAGTGACAACTAAATTATCGTAGAATAATATTAATTACTATTTCCTTCAGCAAATCCTCACCGCTAATTAACATTATTTTATACTCACTTTGGCAATACGTTCGATAGATTTTAAAGCATATTTAATAGCTTTGGTATGGTTCAGCGTACACTGTTGATACTTTCAGGTTTGTTCACTATTTTTCAAGTTCATTAATTCGAAAAGTTCTTCCATAGAGATGAATGAAATTGAATCAGAAATCGTTGGGTTACTGCTACATGTTATAAAAGTAGACTGATTTGATAAAAAATTGTAAGAAGGGTAGAAGGCAAATTAAGATGGGGTAGTGATATTGTCAGCGTAGAGGGAGTATTCCCAAATTGCATATTGTGATAGAAACTGACTTCAAAACAGGTTTATGTCCGGTTCAATGACGACGTATGTAGTTTGAATAGTTTACAGACAGAGTGGAAAATTTTTCTGACAGCCTATTACTAAATGTGCGACGCTTGAGGTCTTAGCAATGGGATTGGGCGCCTCTTGATCTAAACACATGGGCTTATTCTGATGTTTTCTCAGAAATTAGATGTTGTTTTCTTGGAAAATGTTCTTACCTCAGCCTTACTCTTTTCAACTTCAATAAGTCACTTACAGATTAAGAGGTCTGCACGCCAGGAGATACGCTACTCAGCTTACTAAAGAAACAATTGAAAGGCTTCACCATGGGCAACAACTAAAAAAATAAGGGTAAAGATAGATCCTTACGTGTAGAAACCATTACAAGCTGTTGAAGTAAATTTAGACCTTAATTTCAAATTTTTTCCAGCCTCCGTTCGCTAAATATTGTAATCAAGGTGCAAATTTGAGGGGGGGGGGGTGTGTGAATTGTAGCTAAGGGCTTCATAGAGGGGAGGAGGAACTTCAAAGTGAAAAAAGTCGATAGGGAGGAACGGAAGAGTGGTTTAAAGATGTAAAAGAGACAGACACAAAGGTAGACAAAAAGGTAGAATGAGTACTATGGAAGTGGTCGAAAATGACATACAGTGGGGTCATGGTAGTTTGAAGTCAGAAGTCAACTGCCAGTTAATAGACTGTTTTGCCGTATGAGTATACGTTGCCCAGGATTCCCCACGTGGAAGTAAGTCTATAGCACACCCCGTCGGTAGTGACATACATTTGACTTAATGCACCTCTGTTACCTTAACGGATTGATGGCAAGAGGTCATTAATCCGTGCAGTAACCTTACTTGCGTTAACCCCTCAATCCACTTTGCAACATTTTTCATAGCTTAGACCACCTTAAAACAATTTTATTTGCGCACACATTCATTTATAATCAGTAATTTTCAATTTCATGCTAACGCCCTAATTCTATTTTTTTATGAAATAGCTCACGGACACGGGAACAGAGTTGGAATTGAAGCAGGCGATTGAGCATTTCAGAGAGAATCTGCAGCACTCTATCAATGCAAAAAATCTCAATGGCTACATCACAGCCTATATGCAGTGAGTTATTGAACCTTCATATTGTACATTTTTAATTTGATGCTTGTGCTTTTACCGGCACAGTCTATATTTGCCATTTGCTGGTAATAATATGAAACAATATTATTATTATTTTATCAAATGGGAGGCGTTTTAATTGTTATCATTAGCTCTTTAGTTGACTTCAGTCTTCACAGAGGGGAAGGAACATCAAAGTGAAAAAAATTCAAGAGGGGGGTGGGGAACAGAAGAGTGTATCAAAGACGAAGGTAGATAAGGTGAAAAAAGGTGGGATGAGTACTGTGAAAGTAGTCGAATATGGCATACAGTGGGGTCATGGCAATTTGAAGTCAGAAGTCAACTGCTGTTTTATAGACTTGTTTGCCGTATGAGTATACGTTGTCCAGGGTGCACCAAGTGGAAGTTAGTCTATCGCACGCCCCATATGAAACAATATTGGGGAGGCTGTGTTACATTTAAGTCAGAAATGGGCATGTGTATAAGGGTAAGGCATTTAAATTCAATTCTGGCGCCAAGCTTTAGGAAATTTGAAAAGTGACTGACGGATTAAAATATTTACGCCTATAATTCCGTGGTATGTTGCTAGAATAGGGAAGTCAGCAAAATAGTGATTATTTAGCATTTAAAGTTAAGTCTTAAGTTTAAATTGACTCCTAGATGCAAACTATCGTTTATGTATACGTTAACTAGGATATACACCCTAATAGTCAAAATGTTACCCTCAACAAAGCAGCGGACCCAAAGATTCTAAATAAAATTCATGCTAAATGATCTTGAAAGTCGTAGGTATTAACAGCACGGTCTCATTTTAGGAATTTATGACCATCATTTGTAAATTAAAGGTGCTCCTTCTTATTACGTCAAAACGAATATAACTCCATATTTAGTGCGTTTTCTAGCTTATCCGAATTAGTATCATCGTAGGTGGTTAAGATTTGGAGAGATATACAAACAAATTTCCAGCCACACCATAGTTTACTGCTAATTTTTCTTGCGGACCGCAAATAAACCGTTTTATTAAACGAATGTTGTGGTGCACCCTGAGCAACGTTTATTCATAAGGCAAAAGTCTATTAACCGGCAGATGGCGTCTAACTTCTAACTTTCATGACCCCACTGTAGAAGTGGTCAACTATGGAAAATAGTCGGGCCATAGTAGTTTGAAGTCAGAAGTCAACTGCCGGTTTTGATAAACTTTTTTGCCATTGAAGTCAGAAGTCAACTGCCGGTTAATAGAATTTTTTTGCCGATAGTTTGAAGTCAACTGCCGGTTTGATAAACTTTTTTGCCATATAAGTATACGTTGCCCAGGGTGCACCACGTGGAGGTAAGTCAATTGCGCATCTCGCGATTGAAATATCTGTTTTTTGCTTTAACTTATGAATGAATAAAGAAAGATACAGCATAAAACAAAGATGATGTTATAAAATGTCCCTTGACACACGAACTAGTAACGAAGAAAAAAGGAAAACCTTTTACAACTTTTTTAAAACTGTTTTGCTTAAGATCAGTATGTCTGTTTTATGCTCATCATGCATCACCCAAACGTAGTCTTTTTGTAAAACTTTTTCACTGTTTTTTTTTCTAGACGAAAACCACTCAGTGAAAGACTTTCCGACCTCAAGTAAGTAGATCTGTAAATTTCTAGCCATTTTCCTTTTACACTTTACGCTCAATTTTGAGATAACTGCGCTATGACGTAATTCCAGAATCGTTTTAGAATCTTTTGCAATGTAATATCCAATGCAACTATTTCAATGATTTGCGGTTTTAATTTCCCAATTTTTCGTTTGATTAATTATTTTAAATGCCTTTCCCTTATTTAGTTATGGGAAAGTTTTTTCTGATTTTTTTTGCGTAAGTGACTGTTTGCCAATTAATCATAATTTTGAATCGTTTTTTTCATGGTAATGGGACTTTACCTGACTTTGACAAGGGAATAGGGGTAAATAATTTTCTGATTTTAGTAAAAAGTAGGAATTTTGACATATGTTTTGTTGACAGTACGATTTTTTTATAAATGACAAAAATTCTAAAGACAATTGAAAAAAAAGTTACATATCAACTTCCCTTTCCTAACCAGCGAATGTTGGTGAAGTCCATTAACATTTCTATTCAAGAAACTACCATGAATCAGAAAATTTTTTCTTTATTCTATATTATACTAAACTGGTCATCCTCTTTAAACCTTGCACGGCGTATTCAGACCTTTGTTTATATCATTGAGTTAGGTGTTTTCTTGCCGTCAGTAAACCGATGGTATCACTTGAATTTGCTAAGTGCCATGAAGAGAATCGAGCTATCCAGCATCTCTTCTTCCGTGTTCATAGTTATTTCGACAGGTTTATTATTGGTAAGCTCTCAGAGCTGATAATTGTGTTAACAAATGAGCAAGAAACGCCATCATTTCAGGTATAAAATTTGAAAGAATGTAAATCATTTCACATATATGGAAATCGACCTTCGCTGGCAATCGATAATTGCAAAAAAAGCTAAGAGTCCTTTTGGCCACGTTTCGTGAGATAGGGGGTTATCGGCAGCTATCATACCTCGATCACTCCTCGAAACAAGAAAATAAACAATGAACTGCGTAGGTCTTTCTCAAGCTAGCCATAACATAGACAGTGTATGGTGCACAAAGACTACCAACTGAAAATTCGAAATGATATAGTTTTATGAATTCTTAAAAGTGAAATTCTGCAATCAAGATGGAAAGTCATGCATGTATATTTTTTACTAGTAGATATAGTAAAACCAAATCTTTATTAATTACATTATTATTTCCCAAGTTAAAAAAAACTGGTAGTTTTAAATATACCATCATGTTTTGGTAATTATTGAAACAGGAGTGGGGCTTACATTTTTTGCCACAAATCTGTGTACTTTCTCAATATTTGGGTTTGTTTAGCTGCTGTTGTAACAAAATCGTTGGTGATACCACTTCGAAGCATTTGTGTCTACTTGCAAGCAGTGGTATGTAGACGAGCCCGGCAAATTCATTTTAAACATTACAATATTTGCTCTATTTGTTTAAACCACATGTTTGTGACGTAATCGGATAACTTGAAAATATATCTTTCATGGACACAATCATTGCAAATTGGAAGGAAATTAAAATGAAAAGCAACACTCATCCCGTTTGCACTACAACCGAATTAAATTCGCGCCAGCTAATTTTAATATCTACTCCAGCAAGAAAGGAGGTGGGCAGGCATGAAAAGAGCAATTTTATTGCCGAAACTGGCTTAGAACTCAGTGTTTACTGGCTGATGTGTTGGTTCAGATAAAAAGTAGCAATACAGGTACGGCTGGTATTAACTTAACATATTTATCTGATCAGAAGTAGTTAAGCTTTCAGCGACGTAACCATATATAGCAAAGCATAATCTGCATTTGAAATAAGTAGTTCAAATAGGCACTAAAGTCAGCTTACTTTTCTCGGATATCATTTAGAATCTCGAAATCGTCCAATTGATTTCGACAAATTTTCTGCTTCCAATTAAAAATGGAATAATGTGATTCAATTTATGACTAGATAAGTAACGATTTGAATTCACCAAAGTGGCAATTGCTGTATTTACAGCTGATTTTCAAATAGATAGCACTTTTATTAAATTGGTTTAAATTTATTATTTAGAATTTATTCTAGGTATCTCTTTCGTTCAACCGTCAATTTAAACTATTGATACAAAGAGTCAACTGCTCGTGCCGATTTAACTTATGTTTTTTTTCTCAATTTTCTACTGTGAACGAAATCTGTCTTTGTTTGCACCTTTTGACACCCTCGGCATTCTTCAGTAGCCCCAAAACTTTGCACATTTGACTTGCGGTAGTAAGCTTTAAATGGATAACTAGTTCACTGGTGGTGCATTGTTCCCCGTGAAATTCTGTCCCAACAGAAATCAGGAATTCGATGGCTATCGACGATTACCCAGTGAGTGGAACAGTCAGCTGCATTGGTTAAATTTGTCTAGCTACGAGGATGGCAAAAAATCAAGTTTCAGACGAGTTGAATAAAATCGCTATCCTAAATGGGCTTGTGAATTAGTACCATTACTACTACTGTCATTGTGCTAAACTCTCAGGCAATGCTTCAGCACAATATATTTTAGTCGAAACGCCGCCTTCTTTTTCTTTTCAATAGATGTTCGGTTTTATTAATAACCGGAGCTCTGGCGCCTCAACGCAAAGGCTGTGAGAAGCTCTACGAATCCCTCATGAAGATTCAAGGCGCTACATCGACCTGCGCTACGCGAGAGCTGGTAGTCGTGGAAAATGTCGCAAATGTGTTAGCTGAAAGGGTAAACTGAAACAATAAATCTATTTGACATTTCTTCTTTTAAATGGATTGTAAAATTTTTTGTTTTACACACTTCTAGCCCGACAAAGTTATAGAAAGTATGCAATATTTCCTCCAGGGCATCGGTTTGGGTAAGTTCGAAACAGAAATTTTAAATTCTTAAAATAATTTTCTAAAAACTTTTTAGATTTTTATGCACGAAATGCAGATTTCCGTTATCATATACAATGACTGGTCTATTTAAGTGCTACAAAAGATGAATGCTGGAATTTTTAGGCATTTATGGAAATTTTTTATCTTTATGTTATCGGACCTTACTGCTATTTTAGGAATTTCATAACACTAATTTGTTTATTCTTGTATTAGTTCCAATTAAACATAACATGACCTATCACTAATTCGTGGTTTATAAAATAAACATGCATGCCTCATTGTTTGTATTCATTAAACTGACTCATAAAGTTTGATTGGTCAGATTGAGAGCTGAATTTATTCAAATTTAAATATTTTGTAAAATGAAATTTCATTGAAAAATTGAGTATTTCTCCCTTCCTTTCGTTTCTTGATATTCCGATGGAACATATTTTACTTCTTTAATTATTTATTTTATTTAATTTTAATTAGCAAAATCGTAAACTGAATAAACAGAATGGAATTTTACTGGTGCTATTTCATTGAGCTTGGTAAACGCTTCACGTACTGAAATTAATTCACGCAAATGTGAAATTTTACACATTTAAGAAGGGAAACTAATTCCTTGTCATAGAGGTGAAAAGTCCAAAATCATTGCTTGGCAGTAATAATAAATGGCGTATATGTTTTAACCATCGTTTAGTCTACACTCTCTAATGGAGGTTGATCATATATTTTATCTTAACCCCTTTTCCTACAAATGTTTTTCATTTTCTATTTTATAAATAATGACCGTACTTAACTAACTTTTGCAGAACTAAGTCTAAAAGTTTTAACTCAAATATTATTACATACTAATTATCTTCTTACCACTTCAATGTTGAGGCTCGATCTTAGTATCATGGCGATTAATAATCAAAATCAGAAATCATCGAGCCATTCTTTACACTCACGACTTTAGATAATCAGTTAGTTGTATGTATTTTGTTTATTATTATGTATTATGTATTTATTTATTTTATTTTCAAGGGCTAGAGTTTACTTTCCCCGTTTTAAATGTTCATCTGAGTCTCTAAAATAGCTCAATTTTAACAAACTTACACGTTTACGTGACGGTACTTCCCTCGCATAAAAATTTGATAAAACTTAAGAGAGATATTTTATGCATATTTCCCCTTAATAGGAATCGACCTGACTTGTTTAGAACACAATAGGGATTGGCAGAGTTCACTCCTTTGCATATAAATTCCTTTACCAGTGTAACATTTTGTTATCATTTTAGTGAGTCACCTGAAGATGCAGACCACTCCACTGAACCTTAATAGAAGAATGTCCATGGAGGACTACGATAAGCCAATGGGACGTGTGCAGTTGGCTGGTGGTTTTCGTCCCAACCTAACAGCACCCAGTGACGTACCTGAAGAAAACAATAACTGAATAGATTCCTCGAAGTTCTCAGCATTTGGTAACAATAGCATCCCCATCTCCGACCGGAACTCATCAATTTTAACCACCAGCTTAATCGATTGTGCAATAACGTTTCATACTATTCTTAAAGTTACATATATTTGCAACAAGGACTATCACCTATCTATTTGAAGTAAAGACAGTTTGGCTTTCCACTTTCTCTTGCTCTAATCTATTTGAAGTTGTCTTTTCTCCTCTACTCTACTTTCTCTTGAAAGGCTCACCATCCTTTCTCCAATGTTGTAGTTGTCTACTAACTGTGCCACTTTTGTTTGAAAGTGCCTAGTAAAGACCATTTGAGTGCTTTTGTGGTTGGTTGTGGTCTTAACTGAACTTGGGCCTAAGCAACCAAGAAAATATAATAAAAATAGAAGTAGCCGTTTGTGGACAGGAAATCACAACAAAGTGATTAGCATTTTTTTTCCTCAAATACTTCTTGGTCGAACTTTTTACTTTTACAATAAATCAATCCTTAACAGTGTTTGAGTATCCTAGGAAAAAAGAGGAAATACCTATGGCTGAAAGCACAAAGTTGTTTATTAAACGAATTTGGTTGGGGAGAGAATGGAATACCTGGCAAATGAGAGAAATAAGAGCAGTCCGGCATAATCAAGTTTGAAAATTTCGTTTACAAGGTATAAAGCATTCGAGAGTTTTGCTTGAGTGCATCTAAAATTTTCATTTAATGGCATAAAACAACATCGCTACGTGATCAAAGAGAATGTCAATGACCCAGGCCATTTCACAAAAGGAGAGTTCTGCACGAAAGGAACAGAAAGGAATTTGTGATGATCTAGCAAATGTAGATAATGGCGGTTAGATCGAATCAAATGAGAATCGAATTTTCCACGATCCGCATTTGCTTGATTTCATAATTTAACATTTAACCTTAATTTATTAAACTGTTTGAGGAGCCTAAAGTAATTATTTCACCTCGTTCAACAAGAATCGAGCTCCTGATACTGTGGTAGGTCAGCACTTGATACCTATAAGTTTGTAATTCTTTGCTATGAGTAAAACACAACTTTGTAATAAACTGTTAAAAGGAAATATTCTAAACCAAATAACATTTGCATGTCACCGCCGAACTCTTAAATAACCTA
Organism: Rodentolepis nana; assembly: GCA_900617975.1. Classification (NCBI taxonomy): domain Eukaryota; kingdom Metazoa; phylum Platyhelminthes; class Cestoda; order Cyclophyllidea; family Hymenolepididae; genus Rodentolepis; species Rodentolepis nana. The sequence continues at coordinate 11,406 of UZAE01001686.1, forward strand.
GTTTCTCTGAATAAATTTTCTAGTAACACCTAATGATTCTGTAATTAAAATATTGACTTCATTCAAATGTCATCGCATTGAATCTGTTTCATCGGAGGAGGATAAATAAATCCTTAAGAGAAGAATACAAAGCAAACGTGAGGGACGTTCGTTTATCTTAAATATGCAATCTAAGTTGAAGGCCACTCCGATATCAAAGAAAAGGACAGCGGGGCACAATAGACCCGCTTTTGAAGGAGAAATAGAGGCCATTAGGATAGCACTAAGCCAATTATGTTGACTGAATACGAAATTTACCAAGGCAGTAATACTTCGGACTCATAGTCCGCAATAAACTCAGTTGGAAACAGAGAGCCACCCAAAACAGCTGAGATATACGAATGTAGAAAATTCTATCAGCTGCTGAGAGAGAAAAACAAAACAGTGGTCCTACAATGGATTCCTGGTCACTGTGGCATTAAAGGCAATGAGCTTACTGACACACTTGCTAAGAAGGGGACAACGATTTTGCAATGCATGGACCGGCCGATGTCTTTCCACACAATGAAGTCCTTAATCAGAAGAGAATTCCATACCTCAAGGCGCAACGAACTTAAAGCTCGAAC
>UZAE01001687.1:0-12004 GCA_900617975.1 Rodentolepis nana
TGTTTTGTCACACCCACCATATAGCCCTGACCTTGCGCCTTCGGATTACCATTTGTTTCGTTCCATGCAAAACTCTTTAAATGGTAAGATGTTTAACAACGCGGATGATGTCGGATCACACCTAATTCAGTTTTTTAATAGCAAAGACCAGACATTTTACGAACGGGGAATTTTTACTCTGCCAGAACGATGGAAAAAGGTGGTCGACAAGAACGGCCAATATCTAATTGAATAAAGTTATATTTTTAAACAAAAATTCCGAATTCGCATTCTTATTTGAAATCGGCAATGACTTAGTTGCCAACTTAATAGTTAGCAGGTATTTAGTTGTTTACAATTATAAGGACCAATCAATAGAACCAACGATGAAATAAACAAATAAACTAGCCCATAAATTAGTTGAAATAGAAGTCTAGCTCATTCTTAAGCCGTAATAATGTAGAAAACACTTTTCCTGTCCCTCTGAAATAATTGAAAGTGCATTTTTTGATTTGTTTTACTAAAATGAACACCAAAACCGTAATGAAATTGTTTTATTGTTTAAAAAGATTATATGCACGACATATTGTAAAATACATTCCAAAAATGTGCAAGTAGGCAAATGCCTGTTTTAGTGCCACTAAATGCTCGATAAAATTTCCGCAAAAAATCTCCCAGATATAATTAATTACTTCATCATAAAAATTTCTTTCGTGTGCGTATTCCAAATCTTTATGAAAATGGCGCCTATAAAACTAACATTTTTTTCCTTTGCTAAAAGTCGAATATAAAGTCTTTGAACGTGAAATTACCAAATTACTATCCCTTTGGAGGTGATATTTTAAAAATGGTAATGAAACCAATAATTTATACCACATATTTCAGATTTTCATTTGATAATTTCCTTGAGAGAAAAAAATTTTTATAATTTTAAGTTCCTTCTTTTTAACAAAGGGGAAATGGCACTGGGTACATATATTTAAACTGATCGCGGAAAAGGGTTCTGCTGAAGTTAATCAATTTAATAATTTGCATCTAAATAAAGCTAGATTGGGCAAATTCCTTCATTGTCTGAATGTGAATGTGATAAGGCGAATAATGGTGAGGCAAGGGATAAGAAAAAAGAAAGTTTGGAAATAAAAATGCTTCTAAACTTTGCCTCTTGTTCATATTCAAATTTTATGCCTCAAGTAGCTAAAGGGATTTCAGCTAATAAGAGCAAATATGTTTTAAGCGGAACAAAATTCCCTGAAGTTCAATTCTAATGAGCTCTAATATAAATATAAATATCATATCTCTAGTGAAATTGGACGCACGAACGAATGATAGGAAATCTCTCTCTCTCTCTGAGTGAAATTGAAAAGGTTAAAATAGAAATGCCTCTAGTGAGATGTCTTCCTCTGTGCTTGACCAATATGCGATAAAAAGCATTTGGTTAAGATATAGTTCATTGTGGAAAATTTAAATATTGATTTTAATCACGACTAAATTGATCAAATAAGTGAGGTTTATCGATTCATCTAAAATTATTATCATCATTATCTATTTAATCTGATCTGATTTAATGAATCATTCACTGATTTTGATTAAAATTTTGTGGTCATGATCAGATCTCTAAACCCAAATAGAAGTCGATCGTATTTAATTAAATTAGTCGCTATAATGCTTTCCCAAAAGCCCATTCTTGCTGAAACCGCATGAATTGCTGCAAGTAGGAATGACTGAAATGAACCTCAAAATCAATACTTGAACAAATTTGACGGACTTCCTCTTGATTTTAACCACATAATTTAATGTTCTTGAAGTCAAAATTAACAATAGAATTCTTATTAAATATAAAGCACTTTTGTACATTTAACCTTTACTAAATTAGAAAATAATTATTAGGTAAAATTATGCAAAAGAAATGATGAAAGTAAAGTAAAAAAGTCACTTTTGAGGATACATCAACTGTAGTACGTAGTACATCTATAGCGGAAAATTAAACGCCAATTATCTTTAGACGGAGAAAAATTGCGAGAAATCAGGTAAATTTTTCTTTTGCAACAATTGGAACAACCAGTAATGATGGATGTGCAGGTAACTTGATTTACGATCAATCTTGCAGAGATCTATAGCGTTCATAAATAAAAGGCCTTCTACATACTTAGCAATTTTTAATGGAGAATAGAAACAACATGATAATGGATTTAAGACCCACAAAATCGTTACCGAATTTAATAGATTTGAAACAAGAAATAACTCATTTTTTCATAGAATGCTAACTAAACTTATCGCCATTATAATTATTAATGCTGGACGAGGTCAAATAAGTGTCGCATCTGTGTCAATCGCTATGGTAATAGGACCTAATGATCACTATACACGGCTTAAATATAGGGAAAATTTAATTTAAAATTGTAATTTAATTTAAAAGAAAAGATGTTAGCTATTAAATTGTGGGAACCTGGTAATAAATTATAAATGGGATTCATTTTACTAATCACATGACTTAAATACTTGACTTTGCGGTCGGATCTAATTATTAACCACAGTTGTACTTAATAAATTTGAAAATGCATGCGTACTATTTAACGCTTTTCCCAATTGAGAATACAAGGCTGATCAAATTGAATAGGAATTTTCATGGGACGCTATTAGTATGATGAAATATGTCCTAAAACCTTGATTTGAGCAAAATTGTTGAGTCGAATCTGTGGAGTGCACAACACTATCATGGCTGAACAAAGAAATGCCATGGTACTTGTCGCATAGGGAGCAAGTACGGTTGAGAGCTCAGGGATCCCTCAACCAACCACCAATTAATAGTCGCTACGTTGTTCAACTACCCCTTCATTGTATTTAAATAACCAAGTACCGTGGGAGACAACACAACCCAAACAAATATGTTCCACACCATATGTCTGCTTCCTCCATATTGTTGAGGCGACCCTGCCATTTAGATTACTAAGCATAAGTCACGATCTGTCCAGATAGTAATCTTTGTAAAGATGAAATGGCTTCAAATATGAAAAATTAATATGAAAAAGATGAATTCCCTTCATCAAGTTTAAATTGAATCATCAAATTTTGGCCTGTTTTTAATAATTGAAGTAAAAAGATTGGGAATTTTATGGTGATTAGACTCTCAATCTTGCAAATCCATATTATGACACACTTATGACATCGAAAGAAAACAAATATATCGTTGTATTATATATCTAAAGGAAAAACATATTCTTATCTGGGTAGAAAGTTATTTATAAAATGAATAAAATTATCGCCAAAATCATCTTTTAGCTGACCGCAATATTCAGCAAAGATATAGATATGAAGAATTTATTTCATTTTAATTCCGATTGCTAACTCAAATTTATTGACATGTAAATTGTTCGAAAAGTTACTCACTTCATTCCATATAACAGTGCTGTGATAAAATGGATTCTGCTTTCAACATATTTCAGGATGAAAAATTGACTTTAAGACAATAGAGTAAAGAATGGACAATTTTATATAAAAGAGTTTAACACCCTAACCCTATAACGTCCGAATTATTTTTTTGGAAAAACATGCCCAACAGATGTGAGGAGATTTGTGGTACCAGAAGAAGGCTATGGAGACGTATTGAATACGTTTCAAACGGAAATAGTGCATTCTGTTATGAGTCTAGTACCAATGAAGTTTATTATGCAGGGAGACCGTACGGCTCTAAGGCCATTAAAGGGTTAAAGGTTGGATCTACTACGTTTAATTTTAGGAATTTTATACTATTTTATATGCAGCATAATATTTTGCGCTTAACAATACCATTTTTAAAGCGAAAGACAGAGATGCGAAATTAGAGAATAGAATATTTATTTTTCAAAATAAAACCCCTTTAAATAGTTTATGGCAATCTTTTCCTGTTTTAATATTTGGGAAAGGAATTATTTAACATAATTAAAATATGACTTTATCCGTAGAGAATTTAAAATGTTAAATTAAACCATGAAGTTATTGGCCAAAATTTATTCTTTTATTTGGAGACTAATAAATAAAACTTTTGCGTTGGTTTATTTTTGCCAATTTGTGAAAACTAAATAGATGTGTATCTTGGTTTAAGAGATAAATGGATTCAAATAAAAATAAGTGAACCAAGAGGCCTTTAAAGATGCCCAAGCAACTTTATATAAATATAACTTTTGTCAACTGTGGCCTTATCCAACTTTGTTTACATTAGTAACTCATATTCAATATATCCAAAAGTGGAAGTTAAATTCATTTTGTTTAGAGAAATTGAAATCAGAAATAAGTAGCAAATTCAAAGAAAATTGTTGGAAAATTTGGTATTTCCGTATATTTTGTTGCACAATTAAAAAGAATTGTCAGAAAGGACCCATTTTTAAATTTTGCCCAAAAGTTCTTAAATATCCTGCCTGCTGATGCAAATGCAGTCGAAAAGTTGCAAAATAGCAAGCATCAATTGCATAAAAAATGATTTAAACTTCACTTCAATCACTGAATTTTCGTGAAAATTCGCGCCCATTAAAGATTGAATTCATCATAAATTGACAACTTAGCTTTCATTAAAATAAAATTTGTTGGAGGCATTCTAAAATCCAATCATGTCATTTTGGCGTTTGCAAATGTAGGGGGGTCACGGGTCCGATAGTGGTTGGTGCCCTTAAATCACACGAAATGTTCAAGTGGAATATCTTGAAGTATCTAAAGAGGGGTGCAATAATGCCAGTACTTTGCTAATATTAACTTTTAAATTTGATTATTTAATGGCAGTTAACATTATCATAATCATTTGCTATAGGTACTCACAGTGGCACAAAAATTTCAAGGACCTTTTACCGCTGGAGGCAACAGAAGATGAACGAAATGATAAAGAAGAAGCGGACTAAAGGCGCAGCATCAAGACGGAAATTGAAGCTTTACTCCCTTCGAGGGGTTGTAGAGTGCTTGCTAAATGGCAGCTCAGACTCCTGAACTGCCAGCGATGCTCAATGTCGATAAATTAGTACATTCAAGTCATTTAGGGAGTTAGTTGATTATTTTTCGTAATAATCGGGGAGGTGAATTATCTCGTATGATATTCACCAGCTTATATATTAACATTTCAAACATGAGTTAGGAGAGATCTGTAACTATTGTCCTTTCAATTTAGCTCCGAAGTATTTTGGAAATTGAAGCATATTCTTTAAAGGCGCAGAAAACTATATATCGACTGTACAATAAACCAAGAATTATGCTCCACTTTCACTAATGGTTGACACACAATGGTTGTTGCCGTGCTTAACATTCCCTTTCATTAAGTCTAGTGATCTATAATAACTGTTAATCGTCCGATGATGTGATCAGTCACCCGGGTTGGTCAATTTTATATTTCGTAGAGTTGTTCGAAAATGTTTTATTGAGATCAACAAATATCTTATTCAAGATATTTGATAATAAGCTCTAAATATTTCTCACCTGTACAAGCATAACTAGTAAAATGCAAAAAAAGTGTATAGAAAATTTTATTACCATCCATTAGCAATATTTTCGAATGTACTTCCACGGAAATGTCAGTGTATGTCATCCAATAATGATAAATCTAATTCCAGACAGGATATTACCTTACCACAATGTATCTGAAACAGGTAATAAAATGAACTACTTGGTCTCTAATTAATGTCTCGATGGAAGGCTAAAAGTGTGTAAAGGAGCCCTCATAATGACATTCCACTTGAACTTCTTCATTCAATGACATTAAAGAAACACGGGACCTGAACTATACTCGCCCTTAAAACACACGTACTTAGCAACTGTTTTATTCGGAGTAACCAATAAAATTTTGTAAAAAGATTTTCAACGAAGTTCTGTCAGATTTATATTTTGTCTACAAAGTGCATGTTTGATAATATGCCTTCTCAACCACTTAAAGCGAAGAAAGTGAACCAACAAGACCTCCACTTTTCGATAAAATAGCACGTATTAGTCAGTAACGCACAGTATAGGCCAGCACTGGTAACAATTTGCTTATTATAATGTGAAAACATTAGCATCGAAGCGTAAGGATTTAACAAAATGAACTATAACCACTTTTTGTAAATCAACAACCAGAAGTAGTCTGACTTCAAAGAGAATATTATTTTCGTCACATCTGTTCAATTTCGTTACATCGCACATTCACAAACGTATAGTTAATGACAGTATCAGTATCTCGGTTGTAATGATAAAATAATATTAAGAATTTCAAATACTTACGTTTAGCGTATGGTTGTATTAAAAACGCATTTCCCCATTTAGAAAACCACGTGGTTCGGTGAAAATCGAGTAAGCAAGTTGCCTTTGACACAAACAAACTTCAAAAACCGTTTTTTCTAATCTGATTAAAGCAGTTTATGGAAACGTTGACTTTGATTTCATATTAGTAATACGGCTTACAAATTATTATTACTATAAATTATAAAAGTGTTATTTTAGTTATACTATCTTTTAAATAACCTTATTTTTTAAATCCATATATTTTCAAACGAAATCAGACTTTAAATAACATTTTCTTGTCACTTAAAATGCATTAATTGGGATCCAAAAACTATTATGTATTATTTGCCATAGTTAATGATGCCATTTTATTATGTTTAAATTAAATTAGAACAAATTATATTGTTTATTTTTGTCGTACCACTACTGTAGTAAATGAATCATTCTGAGTATAATTTCGTCATAAAAAAACATTATACTTTCAGCCGTGGCCCTAAAAATGACAATGGCTACAACATCAATATTTAACTATATGAAAAGCTATGAATAAAAACATTCTTGCCCAATCGGAAACTTGGCAATAATTTTTAAGGTGGTAGATTTCCCAATTTCAGGCAAATGCTAAATTTTGCTCACTGGGTGTAGCTGTGATGTAACCAAGCCCCAAAGCCATAGCTCAACTAAGGTAGCTATGCAGTCACTCAGTTAAATTGCTAAAAGTCCCAAAACGCAAAATTCACTTTCCTTTGACTTCAAATGCCATACTACACACACCAAGGACCCTCTATTCAGAATGCGCCGTTGGAATGAACTAGATGAGAGAACTACATGTTTATAGTTTATCTTTCATGAAAAGCAATAGAGGCAAGTGTGTCCACTTGGGCATGATGTTGCCACAGTTACCCAGAACCAGAAGGAGAGGCATGAAGGCCTATAGGACACTACAACATGTAAACAAATACTTTATTTATTTAGAGAATTTTTTACTTACAATGTGGAAGCAAACATTCTAGCCAATGCCAACCAAATAAAGGGTACATAAAATGAAATCTGCTCACAAAAGTTCACAAATTCGATACAAGACTCAATTATATTTGTCTTTTTACAGTAGGCTGCATAAGTTAACAAAAATGTATAAGCGTATCTAAATTTGAACAATGTTTTTAACTTTGATTTCATTACTATGGGTTGTAAAAGAAACTAGCAAGCGTTGAATTCCATCATTTAAAATGCGATTTTAACTCATTCGACCCGAAGAAACGAAACTAGCACCCATTAGGATGGCTAGGATAGGGAGAGAAATAGCAAATTGATTAAGTTTATGGGTATGGAAAAGTGTAAATTTTGTGATCGCGGTAAAAGTGTGACTACTGACCTTTTTATGTTATTAAATGACATTAAAGGAGAAATTAAAAATGTCAATGCAAATAGTGTACAAAAATTTAAAGCAATTATAGAAAAAGCATTTTGATAAAATGAAATGTATTCGATAAAATTAAACAAATGTCGAAAAAAATCATTCGCTATGCTTTTTTATAATTGTGACACACTAATTGTTTTGATAATATTAAGCCAATTTTGATTACCATCAGTGTTATAGTGCATGATATAATTTTGGTTTCCACCTTCTATTCTACAAAAATTCCATCAAGAATTTCGATGTATTTATTTGATATAAATTAAATATAAATTATAATATAATTGTAAATATAATGAAAATACATAAACTCAAATTTAACATTTCACTGTGTTTATAACATGTGCCGACGCATCAATCCAGTCCATTTTGTTTTGTTTTCATTAAACCATGTTGTCAAGTCTGTTATTGAGTTATAAACGCAATACTCACCAAGGTGTATTTTCAATACATATATTTAAATATAATAAATTTTAATTAAAAAATATATAATCGTCTATTCGTTCGACAAATTTAACAATAGAAAAGATAAGTCACGTGAGATTCAAAAATTGGGTATTTACTTTCTTGCTTTCTTATCTCCAGGATCACGAGTTCAAAAAAGAAATTTAGAGAGTTTAAAATAATGAACCGGACCTTTTTAAATTTTTTTCTTGTGACTTTTTTCCTTAGCAAAACATTTGATTAAATTTAAATTTATTTCTCTTTGTATTTTTGCATAGAAACAAATTATATCAGACTATCAAATAATAATTTCAAGAACATGCTTTTAACTTTTTGAAAATACATTTTATACTATTTTACTTCTTTCAATTGAAAAAGATTTAATTTTTTTCAAGTATAACTGTCTTATATAAAATACAAATTTATAGATCGCATGATGGACACCAACATTTGTTAGTTAATAAGCAACAAGCAGATATGGAAAAAAGTAATAAAATATGGCTATTAAAATAATATCATTTAATTTACATACATTACCGATTCAAGGCCAAATAAATCAACTCTCAACGAATCTATATATAGAGTTGCTAACTTTTAAAGAAAAATAAATGAAGACTCGCCTGACAGTAGTCTTCCTATCGGGTTTCGCCATTTTAATTAAACGTGGAGAAAAGTTAATCCATGTATGACTTGAATTGGCACAGAGAAACGTGAGGAAGGCGTAGTGTTAGATCATTCCGGGAGGAACAAAAAATGCAGCTGGCCCAGAAACGCGCACACTAGACACCCTTGTGGAAATCCAGGAATTGCCTTGCTGGGAAGGTTATCAAAATCTCGTGGGTGTTTGTGTGTTACTACGTGCGCACATGAACACGCTTTCGATCGCTTTTCTGTGCTCTGCTATTGGTGCCCTAAAGGCCACGTCACAAAAACCCACCAATGGGACCGTGCCGGTTGGTTTGTGTGTGCTATCAAGGGAGTTTCTGTCATAAAACGAGTATTCGTTGACTTGGAGCCAATGTGTTTTTGTATCATTTTGGACAGTCATTCGAAACTATGGCAACGCACTTAGACCAAATTATATAGATTATAATTTTCAATCATATATTCCACAGATTATTATGCTTTTATTAAACTATAAAGAGAATCGAACCTACTAGTAGCGCAAGCTTGGAATACTCCCAAAATTCGAAGCCTTTTTAAAAGTTGTTTCATAGATCGATTAATGCTAAGAGGAAACTATGGTCGTGAATTATAAAATTTTATTTACTAAGATTAGTATTATATTTTCTATTTTCATCTCATTATAAATGAAATAACGATTAATCATTATGTATTTTACTTTAACTGTTATGATGTTCGTTAAATTACACCTTGTACGAATTGAAGTTGATAGGTTGTCCCTATGACAACGAGAATTGGTATTTTTCCGATACCTCTAACCCTAAAATGGTTTATGGATAGTAAAATTTGTAGGTAAAGAGTTAAAAGGAAATGGAAATGTGAATACTAAAACATATTCTTGAAGTAAGTTGAATTTGAACTAGTTCTGAAGAAAACAAATGAACTTTTTGAAGAAACAATGGGAACATTACTAATTATTTCTGAAGAAATAGCAGAAAAGTTTACAATGCTGCCTAACGGTTTCCTAAATTTACGAGGATGGGAATTGAACAAGTAATATTTACTTACCAAAATCGAGTGCAAATTTATGCAAGTTAATGAATTTAACTACAACAAGAAGCAAATCAAACTTTCGCAAAATATTTCAAAATTATGAATATATTATCTCAAGCAACCTTAGTGATAAGAGGCGGTCGGTCGATATGGTGGTCACAAGTGGTTTAATGTGTAAGATTCAAAGGTTTAACCACCAAATTACAGCTTCGGATCTTACTTTTGTCAAATCTGAGTTATTTGATAGAAATCTTTTCACCTTCAAAAGTGTTTGAATTCCCTTTCTATATCAAGGGAAACGAATTATAATGAAAGAATGAATCAGTAGTGATATTGAATTTGGCGATTTTAACATGCTGGAAGATTAGTTCAGATTTGAACATTGTTATGTGGTCGTCGAGAGCTTTTGCCAATCTTATGCTTGTTATCGAATGTTCGGAATTATTGAAGAAAATGGTGAATTTTAACATCAAATGTGATGATGTCATGACTTTCATCTATCTGGTGAATGTGAGTCGAATTAAAAATGCATGCCAAAACTGTGTTCATGATGTATCTTAGCTATGTAGATCTCTAAATGAAGTCTTCCACTGTAGTTATTTGTACTTTACCCAGTGGTGTTATTCAAACGAGAACATGAATAAAAATTAGCTAATTAAAATCAAAATTCAAAAAGAAAAGTTTTGTCTGGAAGGTTAAATCGATGGTCAGTTGGGCGGGCGTACCAAATGCCGAAAGGCGGAAGGAAAGTTTACCAAAGAAGGTTGTATACTGCTGCTGATCCGGAAATGAAATCAGAGTTTAAATCGTATCACGCTAAACCATTGAAGAATAGAGTAATTCTTTTAAAACCGTAAATTAAAATTGAATTTTTTCACGGTGTCTAGAATGAAGGCTTGAACCAAAAATATAGACTAAACGACAAAAAAAACCGAAGATCGTTCCATGAGATTCTTGAGAAGTTGAATGCTTTATGAAAAATCGTCTGATCAGGACTTCAGGCCAACGAGAAGCCAAATGTTTGCGACTAAGTAAAGGTGGGCTTTCAAGAAGGATAATACCTTGGCAAATATTTGCGATGTGAAAAGTTACAGCTTCTTAACTGCGTTAGGCAAATCTCATTTCCTTCCTTAGCATCTATTTTGTTGGGTCTATTTCTTTACTCCCCCTTAAGAAACCTTAAAATTGTAGAAATTTCATGACACCATTTGTCTGCATTGTTTTTGCTGTTTTATAACTATTAAAGATCACGAATACTAATAATCATTAATGCAAGTGTGATTATCTTACGTTCTATTGGCTTATCTGATTACATCGCAGACAAAGATGGTGTTTACGACCAATGCCGAATAAAATAAGAAAAATAAATGCAGAATTTGGTTATTATTTCTCGATTTTACTTTATTCTTTGTATTTTTAGCTCTTATTATGATTATTTGACGTCAAATGATAAATCTCCTATCGCTTTTTTATAATTATGAGGTGTGCTGTGTTATTGAATATTAATTCAGTAGGTCCAGATGACCATTTCCTTGACTTGTACCGTCTATTGTTTGGAGTATAGAGACAGAGATGAAATTACTCAAACCTAATGTTTGTGAGATTTATTTTTATTAAAAAAGACATATTATGTCTAAAATGCTTGTGAGCGTGCACAGCCAATCTATTTTTATTAAAAAAGACATATTATGTCTAAAATGCTTGTGAGCGTGCACAGCCAATCAATTCGTATTTATGTTCAACAAATCGACAAGAGTGTTGTTTGTTAGTAAGTTAAAAATCATTACTGGATAAAACAAAGCATGGCATTTCATAAAGTCCTTGATTTGTTCTCCCCACAGCGTCTCCTACTTCCTATGAGTTTCACATACAGAAGAGACGGCATTAAGGGCAGTAAGGTCACTTCCTTCAGAGTTACTATCAGTTGCATAAATTTGTAGCGGATTGATACCTTAGTAAAGCCTGACTGCCTCAGAAATCTCTATGGCAGATTCTCCAACATCTAGCTAGACTCCCAGAACCAGCTGAGCTATAGCCCAGCCATGAAAGGAAACAGACGTGTTGCACGGAGCACGTTTATTCAGTACGTATATTGTAGATAAAGTGTACACACAGGGAGCTATTCATGATCAGGATGGGGGATTAGGTTAAACAAACGGAAGCTACTGATTGTCCACTGTTTGTACGATCGCTGTACATAGAGTTGTATAGCCACACCTCCCAAACCTGTCATGCAGGCATACGATGACGCACAAAGCGATAACGTGTCCCACA
>UZAE01001688.1:0-12000 GCA_900617975.1 Rodentolepis nana
TTTCAATGATTAAAAATGCCCATAACAAAAAATAAAATTGTCTCCTATTCTTGATTAATATTTATTTACTTATTTATTTCAAATGGCAGACTATATGGTATTTATCATCAGCCCTTAAACTTTGACTTCAGCTTCCACCAAGGGTGAGGGGTACATATATAGCAGTTAATTAATAGCAGTTCATTAGATGTCTACATGCTTCCCAGTATCACTAGCTTTCCGTTCTTGTCTTTAGAGGTGGACACTGAATCAGGTGGGTCTTCTCCATTTCCTCCTGTAGGTTACATAGGGAACATGTGGGTTGAGTGTATACTCCCGCTCTGTGAAGGTGTTTTGCCAAGCAATCGTGTCCGGTGCGTAGTCTAAACTCAGCAACGACTTCGATTCTTGGCCAGTCGGCTGTATCGGAGAGTGCCACTGTCCACTGTTTCTCCTTTGTTCGAGCTAAAATTTCGTGGTACCTTGAGGTCTGGAATTCTCTCATGATTTAGGTCTTCATTGTGTGGAAAGACATCGACCAGTCCATGCATTGCAATATCTTTGTCCCCATCTTAGCAAGTGTGTCAGCTAGCTCATTGCCTTTAATGCCACAGTGACCATGAATCCATTGTAAGATCACTGTTTTCTCTCTCAGTAGCTGATTGGGTTTTTTTTTCATTCCCTTATCTCAGCTGCTTATCTCGCCATGCCAAGTTCAAGGCCTTGTCGATGTGTACAACTAAGCGTTAATAGATTTAATCAAAATCTTATTTCATCAACCTATTTAATATTGGAATTCGACTTCATGTGCACTGAAATAAGCCAAGGATGGACAAACGTGCTACTTAACAACATAAGTAGTTTCCATTAATTCACGTAGAGTTGTTCAAAAATAAATATTCCTTCACTGCTTGTAATAGCACATAATTACGTCTTTTTACTGGTGATTAAACATCTATTATTCATGTTTGTCAATAACATTGATGAAAGATGGCCGATAATAATTTTCTTTCGAGGTTCAAACAATAATTTAATAATTTTTACATTCTGTAGATTTTCCGGGACACAGCCTTTCTATTTTTGGCTGCCAATATTGACAAAATAATAATAACGCTTTTTATCTGCTTGGATGTTTGCTTATGCTGCATTTTTCTGGAACTTAAACAGATATATTTATGAAATCGTATTTAACTAATAACTTCAAGATTTAATTGTTTTTTTGTCCTTAAAACTATTAACACTAAACGATTTAGGTCTATCTATGTGACATGATATGTTTCATTTCCATTAACATGACTCACTTCTAAATATGCCTATAAACTGCAATATCTGAAGTAATCATGATATGTAATCATGTTAATTAGCAACAAAATTAATTTTTTTTGTCAGCAACTATATACTAATTTAATTGTCTGAATTCCACAAATTATTCGTGACAATACGCTTTACTAATTTCAATCAAAATTTTGCTATCAAAGTTACTATAAAATATTACCAATGGCCAGATACCTACTTCTCAGTTCGTCCGTAAACAGAAATATCTGGATAAAACATAAAAAATAATCGTGTTTATTTATCATTGTATATGCGTTCTTAAAATTTCTACAATTTGAGTTGCCATTGAAATGTTTGACGCAATTCTTTCCGCCTTAGACATTAACTGAAAACTTTGCTCGTTGTATTTAAACGAGTCAAATCTAGAGACTTGTCTAGTATAATTTATATAGTAGACACGAAGTCTAAACTGAATATGTTAATAAATATGCTCTCCTGAAACAAAATAGCTTTATCATTACTTTCAGCCAAATTAAAAAATTACTGCACGCAGGTTAGCTCTACTGGCAGTAACAGTAATGTTTATTCATTTATATCATATTGAAGTTTTTGCTGTAGTAATTACAAGCTCTTTGTTTGATTTCCACCTTCAATGAGGTAAATAATATCTAAGTCACAAAAAAACTGAGAGAAACGAGAAAAGAACAAATATTAACATATGTAAATGTGACTAGCACAAAGGTAGTGAAATGCTATGACGAATAGTGTAGCAGTGGTGGAATATGATACTGAGTCAAATGATGGTAGTTTGAAATAAAAGTTATTTTTTATGATGCTTAGTAAGCTCATCATTCTTTACTTCTTTAATAATATGGACAATGGAAAATACTAATTATATTTAATATTAATTAATCTTTTCTGTGGCTGAATTACCATATTGCTCTGCTTTATGGATTTTTTATTCCGTATGAGTTTACATTGCCCGAGTGTACACAAGATATAAATTCACTCATTATCCTACTAAAAATCATTAACTGAACTTCTATATTTCATTCATGAATTTGAATAAACTGTATTACAGATTTTTTCGAAAAGAAATTCAATTTTATCGATTTTCATTCTTGGCGTAAAACGTGAAATTCCTTTAAACGCAATAATCATACATATTGAAGAGGTTCGTACAGATGGATTTCATAAAATCAATTTTCATTTCATTTCTTTCCTTCGGACTATTTTGATTAACCTCATGATTCCATTCACATTTCGATTGAGTTAATGCATTGCATTTCTTCAAATGGTAACTAAATGCGAAAATGCTTTGTCAAAATTATTAAATGATCAAAATAACAAATTGAAGGGAATCTAAAATAATGCTTTCCCATCTTTTTTAAGAATTCAAGTTTACATATCCTTGGCTTTCACTTTTCAAAGCTTCTTTAAAATGCATTTGATTTTTTTATCAATAATTACGCTGTTTATTCATAAGGCTCCCATCTAAATATTTTTTCTTTCATTAGAAAAGTAGTAAGTCAGATTGTCTCATTTAACACCACCGAATTGGAACTCAAATCAGTGAGAATTAGCGTACTTTGTATAAAGAGTATTTGAAACTCTCTATTTCTCTCTGCTGTTTTGATTAGATGACTATTTCCTAAAGGGTATTCTGTGCTTTGTAAGATACTTATGTGGACTCTCCGCTTTTGATTTATTTTGCTGAGGATCACGGAAAAAATGTTATGCAGAAGCCAAGCCACCGACCTTATGCACCAAGTGCTGTCACAAAAGAGTCAATGGCAACGTTTGTTTTATCTGAAATCTGGGGCTTGACAAAGTTTAATCCTAATCTTCATATTTATTTTGTTGTCTTTGTATCGACGGGAATTTGTGGCATCTAATATTTACGAATTCATACATTAAAATTGCAAATAGGCTTTTCCAAATTTCCAATTTTAGGGCTTTCCCTGAAAAATTGTGGTTTATGAACAAGTTATGTTTAGTTCAATTTAGCATTCAACCCATTTAAAAGCAGAACTTAATTAAAGATTTTCGCTTTTGTGATGTATTATTTCAATTATTTTTATTTGTAGAACAACGCTTTTTTGACTCACGTATTTTTCATTTTGAAGTAAAAATGCAAACATTCAAGCTGTCATGAAGCAAAGTTGTTTTGACATAATTGGCGAAAAGCGTTTCCCTGAATTTCAAACGATAATTCATTCTTGTGGATGTATTAATTTGTTAATCAATGTTTCAGGGCCAGTATTTGGCCATAATTTGTTGTTATTGTATGGAATACAGTTAATAAATGAAATCTACTTAAGTGATTAGGTAGTCAGTTTATTAGTGCTCGGTCGAATTTAATTCGCAATAAATAGTTTTTTCAATATTAATAGGACGTGGATTGTTGAACGTTTCTGTATGAAATAATAGGCGCGAAATAAAATTGTTCCGTACAAACAAAATTCCGTTGAAGTAATTCACGGACATGCTTTACCCTGTCTCAATAATTTTCATTTAAAGTAAAGCACTTTTGATTCATTTGGAACTAAAAATGAAAGTATTCAAAAAAGTAGTTCGGCACATTTTTTACTGATAGCGCGTGCTTTCAGCCCTCAGAAAGCCACTTTTTAATCTCTTCATAACCGTAAAAAATGTAGTTCATATCTTCAAAATTTTTTTATCAGAAACTAAGCATTAGCTTATTTTGCTCTACATGTTTGCACAATTTTATTATAACATTTACAAAAATAATTGATATGAAATCTTAAACGATTATGCATAGTTAATGCCCATTCAAACATTAATTGTTTTAAATGAACTTTTGTCTTGAAAATTTTATTGTTTGCCACCATAAATTGATTTAAAGTTAAAATATTGTATAGAAGCTCAAAACCCAAGATTATTTTGACTAAAATGTGTTCTGTATATGGAAGAAATAATTGAATACCTCCATTACTATGTGTACGTGTATATATTTGACCATAATAATGTTGAGCCTTCCACTCCACATTTTGCAGTAAAAGGACGTAATCTCATGCGGGGATGACTTTGGCAGTATCCAATTTAAGGCCAATGGCCTCGCTTAAAAGCACTAAATTTGTCTTCCATTTTAATAAATGCAATAACGGATACTGTAAGAAATTAAATAAATTTTTTTTGCTCTGTTATCATGGATCGTTTTGCATTACTAAATGGTTACTGCAATTAATGTAAATGTAGCAATCATCGCTTTAATAAAATTATTAATGATTAGTTTTAATATTAATAATCATTAATAATATAAGCATGAATTTTTAATTAATATTACAATATAGCCAGCTTTAAGCTTTCTCCATATACAATTCATGAGATAAAAAATTTAGATTTGTTTAGCAAGTTAATTATTTAATAGATATTTAACAGTCAAATCGCCTTGTTTAATCAGCTTGAAAAATTACTTATGTTAGCAATATTTAAAGAGTTGAGATATTCAATTTTTTGATAAAATGCCAATGATTGTGAGTAGGCGAGCACACATTTTAAATTCGCTTCAATAAGAAAGTGGGCAAATGTTGAAGTAAATAACAAAACATTAAATCACTGTTTCTTATTTGCTTTACAATTACATATCAGTTTCTTCACAAAATTGTCCCATGCCTTTTAAAATGAAATTTGGGAGTTAAATTTAACTTGAAAAATCAAATACTTAAATTTTTGCTTTAAAATAGAATGTTGTTTTGCCAAGATGAACATATAGTGACTATAGTGTACGCAGTTGTATTTGAAATTGAAACTTGTTATAAAAGTTCAGGCTTCATTTAGAGTTAACGTTGGATAGCCCAATGATAATTTATTGGAAGAAATGGCTAAAAATAGTTAAATAGCCGTGAAAAATCGCTCTCACTTTAGACCGAATACAACAATTTGGTGTCCCTATACAAGCTTTTAAAGTCATTGACAGAATATCTGAGGTCCGGTGTCCAGAGATGGTGCAAATGGCGTATTTCATTTATATATTTTTTCAAATGAGAACAATGAATGAATGGCCCAGTTGTAAATGAAGACAACAACGCCATTCAGTGACAAATAGGGGAAAGAAACAAACATCTTTTGCCAAAATTAATTAAAAAATAAAATAGAATAATAAAGAACAATTCATTTAAATTTGACGTTTACCGTTTATTTAAAATTTCTCTTTAAAAATCATGTAAACGTGACTTGTGAGATGCGAAGAAGTTACTTACTTAAGGAAATAATTTATTTCCTATCCTATATAATTATGCTATAATCACAAACATATTTGGACATAATTCAAAATCATAAATATAAAATATGTAGTAAATACATTAACAAATTACACTCAATACAAAACGCATGGTTTTGTAAATCACATAAGGATCAAGTCAGACGAAAACATTCAGCATTCACCAAAATGCTCTGCAGTGTGAACAATTTATTGCAATTAATTTAGAAACCAATTAATTTCAAGGTTGCGCCCTTGAACATTTAAAACTGGCAATACTACTGAAACCTTTTCTTCTGCATGTTGACTTAAAATATAGTATACCATATTGACTTTTGATTCCTTGTAAAACACTGGAACTTTTTTCCCCAACGCAAAACATTTGAACAAAATTTAGTTATTTCTAGCAATAAAGTGAAGTTTGAGACATCATGGAAGAAATTGGCATTTGTATTAGCTGAAGCAGTTAATAAGTCAATAATAAAAGAATTCAATAAATAATATATTTAAAGAAATAAATATCGAAAATCACTAATGTGGTAGCAAATAATAAGAAAACGTGTTCAATGACTCAATTTTGCGAATGCAATTATTTATGCATGGCAAAAATTTTTTAGTGTATGTTCCACTTATTTCATTTAAGATATAACGTAGTTCACCGTTGTCAAAGACATGTAGCTCCTTTAAAATTTTGTTTTAGATATACAAGTAAATAGTTCAATGGCTCATTATTGTATCATAATAAATAATAATATTTATACCTACCTTTTGCATTAAAATGCATGTAATTGAATTTATCGAACTAAGCTTTTCGTTAAACTAACTCGTGAACAAATAAAAAAATGACTAGATACCAATGCTATTATGGTTCTCGCCACTTTTTTATTCCACTTCTATTCTTCCTACTGTATTTTCGATTTTATTGCAATTGAATTTCAATTTTTACCACTTAGGTAGTAGATACATTTTATGCTCACAACGAAATCGTTACGTTTAGTACTTGAAGACTAGAAATTTGAAATGTGTGGGTACTAATTTTGATGTGTAATACGTGTTTTCAAATAAAAGTAGCGTCTTAAAACATTATCCTACTATTTTGACAATATTTCCATCTAAATTCGAGCTTTATAGATCGCAGCATAAAGTTAATTTATCTGGTCATTTCAATGATTAAATAATTAATTAGAATATCGAATTAATATCTCTTGATCAAAAAATTGATTTCTAGCTGAATATATTTGTGTTTAAGCTTCTTACTGGCGTTCTATATGAAATAATTTCAATAACATAAGCGAATAAATTAATTTCGAACGAAGTGAAGTACTGAATAATCTGATTAAAACGTTAGAGGGTAATTAATAAATTGCCGATTTTCTCCATTTTTGCAAACCACGACTTCCAAAAAACGCGTTCTACAGATGTTTAGCGTTGTTTTAATTAATTGCCCTTCCTGGTATATTCATTATATGCATCGTTTTTACACTTCAAGGATGCACTCAAGAAGCTATTTTTAAATCTCGGTACTAACATATAAATTAATGCTTACAACATATCATGTGGCTTGAATTTTAATCTGTCATTTGCGTTTTTTACAAATTTATTCAGCACAAGCAAAAGAATTAATAAATTTATCGCAAACTATCATTTTAAAATTAATTTTTATTCAGAAATCTAAGTAGAGATATTAACTCTGCATTTATTTAAGTATGTATTTTGCTGCGAATGAAAATATAAACCCGAATCTTGTAATGTCGCAATAAGCTATTGATTATTTTTTTGTCATTTATCAAAATTAAATCGTATATAAAAATATATATAGTATTTAAACATGAAAAATCGGAACTCAGTTTACTTGATAATATAATATGATAATAGAATATTTTACTACCAATTTTGTGAATCCCCTTGTCTGTTATAATGCAATTGAGAACATTAAATCACCAAGGTCTAAGAGGTTGAATATGATTGAAACTACTTGGTAAAAATTGTCGGAAATGTGCAGAGAATTAAATGTAGTCGAGTCATAAAAAGGAAAATCAAGGCATTCATAGCACAGGGTAGCAGATTCGTAAAATCAAATTTCAATTTTATAAATAATATTACTACAGATCTAATTTCATTTCAAATTCCTCCTTCTTAGCTTCCACAAGACACATTTATTTTGAATTTAGTTTGACCATTAATGGAATTTAATACTTGCGTCAATATAGATTTCATGTCAATAGCACATCTGTGGTAATAAGCGTCATTCTATCTACTCTGTTCCGTCTTAAAAGCTGTGACAATTTCGGTAATAAATAAATGCTGGTGGTTTTGAACATAATAAACATTGTGAACAAATCATTTTTTGTTTGTGAAGAAACCACTGTAACCTTTCATCGTCGTAAGTGGTGATCTCAATCAAAAATCAAATTCTTACTTCCATTCTTTGTTCGATTCAATGAGTTTAATATTCTGTTTAATGAGAAACCAAATGATTTCGAGTTGCCCAACGCCAAAATTAACTTAAATACAATTAGCTAATTGGGTATTTGTCAGGATAGCAAAATGTACATGATCAAACACGATTACAAGTTTACGGTGACTGATCATATCAAAAGTCAAGGATCATCTAAAGGTCAGCACTATTGGTTTGAGTGATTTGGTAATATTTTGACATTTGATTCTTATTACCTTGAGGATAAAATTGAGCATATATTTTCTTACAAATTCCACATGTAAATGCATAGACTAAAAATGTCTTCAAAAATTTAAAAGTATAATTATTCTTAATTATACTTAAATATTACTTATATAAAGCTGTTCAATAGTGTGTTTGGCCTTTTCTATCTTTAAATTCTTACAAAACAATAGCTGAACTTCGTTTCTAGATAATATTTTCGGATTTGGTAAACCGAATCGATAAAGTTTTTTTATTTTCTCTATGATTGACCACGTTGGTTGAATGATTTATAGACGTAAAAATTTCAACCTGGAGGCTAATGATCTTATTTACTATAACCTAAACATGATGTCAATGGATTTGTCAATTATACCAACATGTGATCATTGGGTGTGGCAATTTGCTAGTATAAATGAGCTGTTTCCTCCTAAGAAGACCAAACTGTAAAAAGGCATGGAACCGTTTTTAGGAAAGTGGGAGCTACAGAAAAGTCAGGGTTTTGGAGAACTTTTGAAGCAACTAGGTGTGGACAAAAAATATTATGAAATTGTTGATGACATGAAAAACATCGTCGAGTTTTCACAACTACAGCAGGGTCAATACAAATTTTGCAGTGAAAATAAATTACAAAAGACTGAGATTGAATTTAGCCTTGGAAAAGAGTTCCAGGAGAATACTCCAGACGCCAAAATCATTAAATCAATCATGACTATCGAAAATGGTGTCATGAAGCAAGACCAAACCAGAGAAGGGAAAAAGTTCCAAACGCTGAGAATGATTGAAAATGGGCAGATGAAAACGGTAAGGCGAAAATTATATTAATCATTCACAAAAAACTCTATAAATCTAAACATTTTCTCATTATAGGTCGCGCGATTTGGTGACTATGAGTGTGAAAGGTGGTACAAAAAGCTGTAATAGAATTTGAAGTCGCCGATTGAACAATATTTTATCAATTCTCACTTTCTTATTTATATTGCTCATTATTCCACAGCCTTTCAAATTCTATTCAATTAATAAATAGAATTTAACACATATGAAATCTTTTGTCTTAAATATTGAATAAAGGAGTATTATTATTTTTTTAATAAATTCGAGTTTCGTTGATTTAATGAGTTAAATTGATATATGAATGACATAAGAAAATGAGATGCCTTAGAACGAAGTCAATAAATGAAAATCCAATGAGATCAACCTTACTAGTTAAATATAAGGGGGTTTTAACAATCCATTTATCAAATTGCCCATTGCTACCGCTAAATACCTATAAACGAGGTCAACATTATCAGAGTTCAAATATTCCAACTGTTTCAAAAGTTATTCAAATAAGAAACTGTTCCTTCGTTATGAGCAATGGAGATTGATGAAAGATTCTGCACTTAATTACACAATACCTAGGAATAAGACGTCTTCTTTAAATCTACTCCATGAACAGTAATTAATACGGCGTCAAAAGATAGCGCCCTCAAGTAGTATTTGGCCCGGTGTTTTTTCCCAACAATGTCAGTCATGACTGAAGCTAGTTGGCAAAAGCAGAAATGTTATCTTTCGAAAAAATTAAATTTGACGTTTACTGAAATAAACAGGCTATTTTTCAATTTCCTTGTTGATATTTCTTTTTCGTTTCGGGAAGGAAAACTCTAAATTACATTTTAAAATAAGATATATCGTTGCAGTGACTAATCCATGAATAAGAGAATTATGTAATAATTTACACAATCAAGTGTTTTATGCCATAATAGTTTCTTGTAATTTACTGCATATTTGTTACAGTGCTGAAAAGTGTTCGTCCATATTTTGATTTTATCATTTTTGAGCGATGGGATGAAGAATGCTCGATATGTTTGACAGCACTCTCCAGAAAATTATATACCCAAAATAATTAATGATTTCTGCATAACATGGAAATATTTTTTCCATAACCTGTGCCTTCCTTTTAAAAGGTTTTGCTTTTACGATTAAAACGAATTTGTTTTATCATTGATACTGTCCTAATTAACATTAATATCGACACTGACTTGATTTCTATCTTTTTTAACTAAATCATCTTACTCAAAATATGGACGGAAATTTCCTCTTCCTATAAAATATGTAAAATTTGATGGATCTTTTGAGATAAATGTGCTCTGAAGTTTCAAAAAATAAACTTTTAGTCTTAGTAAAATCACACGTTTCGCGGTCCGTTTACATGGATTAAGCAATATTTCAATGTTTGAGAAGAATATTGACGTATACCGTAAACGTGATTTGAAATGATTTATCAAAACACCTTAAAAACTTAAACCATAAACGCATTTACGTAAACTAATTTCACATGGCAATTATTTAGAAAATGACGTTTCAATATCCAGATCACCACACTGTTTTTAAACTTCATGTCCATAATAAAACCATATGAGCTTGTTTAAACAAATTTTATTTCTAAAGCACATAATCATTAAATTACTTGCCTAATATCCGAAAATATTGGTTTCTTGAAGGCCGTAGAGATCTTATTTCAATTTTTAATATCAGTGGCCTAAAAATAATTAACTAATGATATTGTATCGAAAGCTATATATTGACCTTTGAGTAAAACGGAGTTATGCAAGTCCAATCTTGCATAGTACAATTTCGGTTTTCGCATTTTTTGCAAGGAGTAATATACTATATTCTTTATAGATAAATTCCATTAGAAAATATTTCATTAAATTGTTAAGCAACCATTTCACTTAACGAACTTTTATTGCACTCTTTGTTAGACAATAGTCAAATTCAATGTTTTTCCTCATTGCATGAACACGGTTACCAATCGACCAACGAGTAACAATATGTACGTTCAAAAATTCCAGAAGGTTCTTTGGCGAAGCAATTCCATTATGTTCTACTTAGAAATATAAGCACCTTCTGCACAGTAAGTTTCAAGTGGAAAGTAAATAATTCATTAATCCTAAAATTACTTATTTCACAAAATCAATAAATTCCATTAGACTATAACTGATTGGTTCATATTTACAACTAAAATCGCCAAAGTAATTGAATTTATGTTATTCGATTGTGCTTCAGAGTTTATATTACTTTATTTTTCTTTGCAATCCAGGCACTTTTTTATTGCTTTGCGAAATAAGCGAATATGAATGTTATTCGTTGCCCAGGACGTTAAAAATAGATTTTAATTGATTGAGCATCAGAAAAATTGAGTTGTTATTTTTTGCAACTAATCTTATGTGAAGGTCGTCTCCTTGACTGAGAAAGTTTATTTAAACTACTATGTAAGTGGTTTGCAATGCATTTGCACTTATTATTGGGCATTAAGCAACATTGCGTAAACAATATTACGGTATATTATAGATAGTATCTCAACGAATTCATGCGTAACGGCATTCATCAAATTTATTCCCTTTCAGTTACGTTTATGTGGCAATATGAGAATTTGTTATAATCCTCTGTATCATCTCATTGATGCAATTGAATTAGAGCATCCTTATTGTTGATATATGGAGAAAAACAAATTAAAATTGTTGAACCACATGCGTATGCCTACTTCAATTTAAATTGCTCTAATTGACACTTCTCAAAGCAGCGATATTAAGCACAACCTGGCCTCGAATATTAAGCCATAATTTCAAGGGAAGCACTTAAAAGAGTAACATACGCAAATGCACCATTGGCTAAGACAAGGTTATTCCTAGAGATATGAAGTAACTACACTTTTACCAAAATTCTGCAGAATTACTGATTGAAGAGATGAAAATCAGTGTCCATCATTTCACAAAAAATTGATCTTAAATTTTAGAAATTTTTTGAAGTGCAATCGAATCTTAGCATAATGCAGCACTTATGCTATCAAAATGCGTGCAAAATTTTGTGGAATGAAAGCCTC